>ML776706.1:1804645-1827699 GCA_009831015.1 Picea engelmannii | reverse complement strand
GATATATATATATATATATAAGCAATTTTTTATTATAAACAGGTGTGAAGGTGACGAAGACGGGGAAGAGAAAGCAAGGAATGGCCAAGTATGAAAAGTGGTTGGACGAGCTTCAAAATAGGTTTACAGAAGATAATGAGGAGAGGTGAGTGTCCAACTGTGAAATTGCATGAGTCGAAATGTTTGACTGCAAAACGTGTAAAATGGAAGAGGTCATGATGGTGCAGTTCAGTGAATGGTTTATATATTTTCAGAATTGTGGGAAAGTGGCTAAGTATAGAATAGGGAAACGGTCTATTGGGATCATTTTCAGAATTAGGGTTTGAAGATTTCATGAATAGGCCAACCCGAGGCCCCGTGAATGACATTCCATGGTGTTTGAAATCAATACTCGGAAAGGATAATATAACCTTCCGGAAATCTTGGTTTCTTTCTGAAGGTAGGAACTAACGACTTAATTTAGTTTTTTTATTATAAATAATAATATTTTATTATAAACAAGTGAAAATAAGGAATGGCCAAATATGAAAAGCGATCGGATAGTTTTCAAAATACAAGGAATTCTCAGCAGAGGTGAGGGTGAATGGCTAGATTGTATGTCTCAGAAATTTTAACTGCAAAATGTGTAAAAGGGAAGAGTGAAAGCAAGGAATGGAGAAGAATGAAAAGTGGTTGGACGGGTTTCAAAATAGGATTGAAGGGAATTTCTAGTAGAGGTGAAGTCCGACGTTCAAATTGTATGTATCATAATTTTTTATTGAAAAACGTAAAAGGGAAGATTGTATGGTGGGGTGGCCCAGCGGTCGGTTTATATATTTTCGGAATTGTGGTTGTTGTTTGCATGTCCTGGAACAATGTAAGGGAAATATTTATTCCCCCTATCCAGGAACTGGAAATAGAAAAAATGGCCAAGTATGGAATACGGAAACGGTCGACCGAACTTGGTTGGAAAGAAGTGTGAAGGTGGCAGGCACAGAAAAATGTGATTAGGAATTGGAAATTTCATGAAACTGCCAACATGACGATCCATGAAAGAGATTCGAACAAATGGAAAAGTATGGAAACAGGGAAAATGATCTTAAAAAATGGGGTGACAATAGTTGCACAAGTGACGTGAGGACCTGACGGTCAAACTGTAGCTCTCGAAAATTCTGAGTGAAAACTGTGTAACGGGAAAGACAGTATGATCGCCACATTTTGGTTCACGGATTGTCGGGTTTGCGGGCTCAAAAATGGGCCTCTATTGTTCTATGTCATACAAATAGCACCCAGAATTCCGCGACATATAAATTGACAGAGGGACTTGCAGGTTGGTTGGCTCAACATTGCAGTTCTATTGTTCTATTTCCTCCAAACAACACTTGGAGTTCCACGATATACAAATTAACAGACGAAATCCAGGGCTGGCGGGCTCAAGATTGCGATTGTTTACGAATGGTGATCCTTATCAACTATCTAACATTATCTAGAAACATCATTTTCAATACTAGATTATTATTATTAAATATTGATATTGTACAATTTAATTACATAAAATTATTAAGGGATTTTAAATATGGGTGTAAGTGTGTTCTTGATACATTCTTCCATGACTGTAACATATTAAATTAAGTATTAAACCTCTTGCATTATGGGTTTTTGTCATTAAATATTAATAATTGCATGTCTAGAAACAAGAATGATGATTTTGCTGCAACATTGTAATTTGGTATTGCTATGTTCTATCTGCATTGCAAATAAAATTGAACGTTGGTTTCAAACTGTGTATAATCCATTTTTTTTTTGCATAAAAGCCTGGTGGATCGACACAGTACATTGTCATATAATTGTTAGATGCTCCATCTTAGAACAAATTACCTAAGAAAATACAATATTGAATAACTACAAGACTATCGAACCATGCCAATGAGAAGAGGCATTGAATCTAGAAAAGAAGCAGCAATGAAGACTCCAATGCAAAAAAATTTAATAGCAAATCCATTTAAACAAAAAAAAAACATCGAGTAGTGTACATCTATCCTTAGAAATTGGACCCACTTCTTTAAGCCAAAACATTGAACGTGTCTGCCACAAACACATGCACAAGATCTGCAGTATGCAGGAGCCATCGAGGTGCTCTTCAACATGCATACAAAACTGATTACCATGCCTTTTTTCTTAGAAAATCCTTTCATTTTTCTCCTCTATGGATCACCCTATGGTAAAATTGATATTTCTCAGAAGCTTACCATGAGGAAGAAGATGAAAAATGTTGCAGGGAAAATGCAATAGCCCTTAAATGAAAGTTAGAACACACCAAGAAACCACCTCTCCACAGTCGAAAAACTTCAAGGACACAGGTTTCACGTGCAATTCCAGAGGCCCAAATTAGTCCATTCTAGGTGGAAGGAGATGACTAGTAGAAATATGCCTTGCACCAGTGGGATTTCTAGTCCTCATTACCGAAGATGTTAATTGTATATCTAGAGAATAGGACTGTAGTCCTGCAATTGAATATTTTTTTGGCTTGAAATATATCTTTGGGAGAATAAACATATCATTTCCTTACAGTGAAACGCTTCCACCCAGAATGGACTAATTTGGATCTCTGGAATTCCTACTTTCGATCTCTAAAGCGGCGATTGCGTTCAACGTCTGTTTCTTTTCTGAAAATCCTTATTTTGGTGTCGTCAAGTCTGCCATCACTGAGCTGGCAAGTTCCACCCGTTATGGTTTATTTCAATTTGGGCACAGGAGTGGGAATAGTTTCTATATTTCCATCATCCATTGTCATATCATCGCCCATCAAATCATATTCTTCCAAATCGGAATCCATGACATCAACCTCTGTGTCATCCATCAATGGAACTAGGAAGGTTCTCTGAGCAGGGAGGGTTGCCTTGGTATTCTTTGGCTTGAAATATATCTCTTAGTGTACCAAGGGACCATCTCCTTTTTTTCTCCTCGGTAGAGGGAGATGAGTAGTAAGAATATGCCCTGGAATACTTGAACCTCTGGCCATCATGCCTGAATGTGTTTATTGTATCTCAACAAAACCCCTGCCACAAGTTAATGAGAATTTTTCGTTTTCTCTAGATGATGTTTGAAATGAAAATTTGGAAGGGATAATATAATCCTCTGCAAATCATAGTTTAATGTGTATCAATGGAAGCTATCCTTGATCATTTCTCTGATCAATGACAATCTCCAGGGTTTGTGCGTAATGATTTGATACCAATAAAGCTCACTAATTGCATATTTATAAAAAAGTGCGAAGGTGGCAGTGATGGAAAAGAGCGATTAAGAATTAGATATTTCTTAAAGTTGCCAATCAGACGATGCATGAAAGAGATTGCATCATGTTTTAAATGAATACTTGGAAAGGATACCACTCTTCTTTGCAAATCTTGGTTTAATTCGTAGTAATGAAAAATCTTCTATGGGCTTCCGAACATTAATGACAATCTTAACAATCCCTGCATGATGAAATACTATCTTTAAAGCTTAATAATTTCATATCGGGAAATAAGTAAAAAGGTAGCAATGATGGCAAAGAGAAACCAAGCATTGTACATTTCATCCACCTGTCAACCCGCGAAACAGATTCCAAGAAATGCCCAAGTATGGAAAGCGGTCGGGTGGGTTACAAAAAAAAAAGGTTAGAATATATACCAAGGAGACGTGGGGGTTCAATTGTCATATTTTCAGGTGTTGTTTGTGCGTAGGGGAACAATGGAAGCATAATGTCGAGAGGGAAATTTGTATATTGTTGAACTTTGGGTGATGTATATAAAATCATCAAACATTTGGAAAAAAGGACCATGTAAACATAAAGCAAAAGCATACGAGATGAAGGGGAATTTGTTTTCTACTTTGTAAATCGCAGAAGTCTAGGTGCTATTTGTAGGTGAAACAATGGAAACACAATGTTGAACCTGCCTATGTGGGAACTCGTGATTAAAAAAGTTTGTTCAATATGAAATGGGGAAGTGTTTGGTCGGGCTGGTGATATAAAAGTAACAATGGAAATATGAGGATGTGATTCTGCCAAATCCCACACTTAAACATTTTTCGAAAAATGAGTAAGTAAAGAAGGGGAAAGCAGAGGGAAAAAGAGAAAGCAGATGGCATTTTTCGGAAGTGAGAATTATTGTAAGAAATCACCATTGATGGTCTTAACAGTAACTATGGACAGAGTTAAACATGTTAAAAGTTTCTTCAATCAAGGAATAGATATAGCAAGCAATGTTTATAGTTTCTAGGATCTGTTTGTATAAGAGAAGTGTCGAAACGTTACAAGAAAATCAATTTTTGGATGTTTAAGTAAAGTTCTTTTACTGTTAGATTCACTGCAAGTATACCAACAACGAATTTGAATTTTAATGTCATCTCATTCATATGATTGTTCCATTAGACTTTGCATAGTATATATTATTTTATTTCAATTTGTTTACCAATTTGTAGATCACGGAAGTCAGGGTGTTGTTTGTAGGCCACGAAACAATGGAAATGCAATATTGAACCCGCTTATTTGGTAACTTTCCTATTGGGAAAACCGCAAGCCAAAAAGTTTGTACAATATGAAACGGGGAAGTAGTTGGTCGGGCTAGTGATATAAAACTAAGTGAAATCTAAAGATGTTTATCAACCAACTTCCGCACCTAGAAATTTTCCAAAAAACGCGTAATACATCCTAAATATGTACTTCTCTAAGGTATGGACATGAGATTTTATAGAGAATGTACGGATGCCTCATTACATAATTATCCACTTTTTAGATCGAGGGTTCTTTGATCCAGATTATTTTCGGCACAAAATAAGAGCGGAGATATAATTAAGAAATGCACAGAGATATTGCAGATATTCAATAATATAACATAAATGTATCAGAGATGCAACCATAAACATAGATATACAGTAATACACGATTTCTATTAATCAGAGAAATGTATAGAGACTGTAAAAATACAGAGTGAAAGACTCGCTAGAATGGTGGCAACTTATCTCTGAGAAGAGATGTGACGGCTACTCACATTTGCAAGAAGATGATTACAATGAGGCTCTGAAGGCCCTTTTACAATAAACGGGAATACAAAAAGTCCTAAACATCCAAAAACCTAACCCTAGGAGATGAAGCACCAAAAGTCATGTGGGCCCTGTTTGGGTAAGTTGGTGCATCAACTTCCCAGTGTCGTAACTTTTGCATACGATCTCCCTTTTAGGCGTATGATAGCTTGTTGGAAAGATCTATCCAATAACTACAACGCTCAAGACAAAATCAAATAATAGATGGTATTTTGCGAGAGTAACATACCCAAAAAAAACATCGTTTAGGTCCTCAAAATGGCCCTGGAATTTGAGGACCCGAAAAAACTGCTAAAAATAGTAAATTACCAAAATTGTCAGAAACATGTTTTGGGCCAGTTGGAGAAGGTGGGTGGCCACTGATATCCACCTAGATCAATCCACCCTCCTTAGGAAGAAATGGACTCCATTACGTTGAGTTCCCAGGGGAGAGGGGAAAGCGATTGCTGAATCTGAATCTTGGTGAGGTGTTTGCCTTGTTGGAATCACTGCGCTACTTGGTTTGTTGAAGGTCATCATGAACCTGTGGTTGGAAAGGTTGGACCTTTTTAATCAGTCTAGCTATTTTAGATGACTGTGTGTAGAATGAATCTTTGTTCTTTGTTTCAACCTTGTCGACCTGCTTCTAGTGGATAGAAGGTTCTTGGGTTGAGGCTGTAGTGGTTGCAGTATCCTTTTGTTCCCCTTTTGAACAGATTGTGGAGAAGATGAATTTTGTAGTATGAGATACTACCTCGCAACACTGTTTAGGTGGGGCAGTAGTTGGAACTACCTCTGGTATCCTGTAGAGATGACCCCCAGAGTAATAATGACACTACGGGGTCGAGACTCATAGATAGCATGGCGTTTCCACATATATGGTTGGCCCAAGAGAACATCACAGACATCCAGTGGGGAAACATCACATAATACCTCATCCTTGAAGGGTTGGATGTCGTATGACAATCGACACCGCTAGCTGACACAAATATCTCATCCTTGTCGAAGCCACCCAATGTTGTATGGTTGCGGGTGTGGTGTTGTCGAAAATCCCAATTGTTTAATGACCTCTGCTGAGATGAGGTTCTTTTGGCTTCCGTTATCAACAATAAAATGCAATGGGGTCCCCTTCACCCACATCTGTGAATGAAAACGGTTCTCCCCCTCTTCTGGATCCGTTGGTTCTTCTGGTTGAATTGCTGCGGTCGCGACAATAGCAGTGGGGTCTACGTCGATGATCTGTCTTTTCCCATTATTTTTAGAATCAGATTCTGAATCCGGGTTTGGCTCCTTGTCTTTGATCTCGGCCACCAATGATTGTCTTGAGAGACATTCATCGGTGTTGTGCCAGGGGATTTTGTGGAAATCACACCATTTTCCAGTTTCCTTCTATGTCTTCTCGTGACCCTTCTTTTCCTGTGTCTTGGACTGGTTTTCGGGAGATTGTTTGTTACAGTTGTCTTTGTCATGCTTTGGTTGTTGTATATTTGCAGACCTGAACTCTCGTTTATTCTGGTGCTTAAATTTCTTCTCAATTTTAACAGCATATCGATAGGCAACACCGAGTGATGAGATGTCCAGAAAATCCATTTCAGTTTGGATGTATCTGTGTAGAGCCCCACGGTATTTCAGAACCAAATGTCGTTTAGAGTCTTTGATACCCACCTTGGTGCGCAAGGTATGGAAGCTATTGGTGAACTCCGAAATTGATTGGCCCTTCTCTTGCCGCAGTGTGGTCCATCTCATGTACTGGTCTTCATAGTTGCCAACAGGGTAATACTGTTCCTTTACCGCATCCATAAAAGAATGCCAAGTGGGATCGGCCCCATATATTCCAGACTCCTCTGTGGAACTTTGCTCCCAGTATGTTTCCCACCAATGTTTGACATGAGGGAGAGATTTAAGGAGTACGAATGTGATCCTTTCTTTGTCGAAAAAATTGTGAATAGAGAAATAACCTTCTAGCAGAGTTAACCATTTTTCTAGAGCTTCTGCATCTATCTGTCCTTCAAATATAGGAATATCAAAATTAACTTGTACCTTGAAAGGCGAGGTGCCTCCAAAGTGGCCGCTTGATGAAGATGTTCCTGATGCTATCGACAGGCATTTAAGGATGTGGGAAAAATTCTCCATCATTTCGTCCCTCTGTTGCGTGAGAGCTTGCTCAAGCAATAGATTGATAGGATCATCTGCTCCGTCGATTTTCTGTTCTTCCACCATTGAGGGTTTCTTGGGTGTGTGAGAGTGATTGTCTTCAAGAGAGACAATCTTGAGACCCAACTTGCTACACTCGGACCTCGTTGGGGACATGCACTGAAAAAAATGATCAAGAGCAGCCTGCTCTGATACCACTGATCCAGATTATTTTCGGCATGAAATAAGAGCGGAGATATAATAAAGAAATTCACAGAGATATTGTAGATATTCAATAATATAACAGAAATGTATCAGAGATGCAACCATAAACACAGATATACAGTAATACACGATTTCTATTAATCATAGAAATGTACAGAGACTGTAAAAATACAGAGTGAAAGACTTGGTAGAATGGTGGCAGCTTATCTCTGAGAAGAGATGTGACGGCTACTCGCATTCACAAGAAGATGATTACAATGAGTCTCTGAAGGCCCTTTTACAATAAATGGGAATGCTAAAAGTCCTAAACATCCAAAAACCTAACCCTAGGTGATGAAGCGCCAAAAGTCATGTGGGGCCCGTTTGGGTAAGTTGGTTCATCAACTTCTCGGGGTCGTAACTTTTGCATACAATATTCATTTTAGGCGTATGATAGCTTATTGGAGGGATATATCTGAGAAATACAATGCTCGAGACCAAATAGCATTAAAAATGTGAATTTTCGAGAGCAACATACCAAAAAAAAACATCGTTTAGGGCCTCAAAATGGCCCCAGAAGTTCAGGACCTGAAAAAACTGCTAAAAATAGTAAATTACCAAAATTGTCAGAAACATGTTTTGGGCCAGTTGGAGAAGGTGGGTGGACACCGATATCCACCTGGATCAGTCCTCCCTCCTTAGGAATCAATGGTCTCCATTGCGTTGAGTTCCCAGGGGAGACGGGAAAGCGATTGTTGAATCTGAATCTTGGTGAGTTGCTTGCCTTGTTGGAATCGTTACGTTGCTTGGTTTGTTGAAGGTCATCATGAACCTGTGGCTGGAAAGGTTGGACCTTTTTAATCAGTCTGGTTATTTTAGATGACTATGTGTAGAATGAATCTTTGTTCTTTGACGCAACCTTGTCGACCTGCTTCTGGTGGATAGAAGGTGCTTGGGTCGAGGCTGTAGTGGTTACCGTATCCTTTTGTTCCCCTTTTGAACAAATTGTGGAGAAGATGAATTTTGTAGTATGAGATACTACCTTGCAGCACTATTTAGGTGGGGCAGTAGTTGGAACTACCTCTGGGATCCTGTAGACATGACCCCCCAGAGTAATAATGACACTACAGGGTCGAGACTCATAGATAGCATGGCGTTTCCACATATATGGATAGCCCAAGAGAACATCACAGACATCCAGTGGGGAAACATCACATAATACCTCATCCTTGCAGGGTTGGATGTCGTATGACAATCGACATTACTGGCTGACACGAAGATCTTGTCCTTGGCGAAGCCACCAGATGCTATATGTTTGCGGGTGTGGTGTTGTTGACAATCCCAACTGTTTAATGACCTCTGCTGAGATGAGTTTCTTCTGGCTTCCGCTATCAACAATAAAATGCAGCGGGGTCCCCTTCACCCACATCTGTGAATGAAAAAGGTGCTCCCCCTCTTCTGGATCTGTTGGTTCTTCTGGTTGAATTGTTGCGGTTGTGACAATAGCAGTGGGGTCTGCGTCGATGATCTGTCTTTTCCCATTATTTTTAGAATCAGATTCTGAATCCGGTTTTGGCTCCTTCTCTTTGATCTCGACCACCAAAGATTGTTTTGAGTGACATTCATCGTTGTTGTGCCAGGGGATTTTGTGGAAATCGCACCATTTTTCGGTTTCCTTCTTTGTCTTCCCGTGACCCTTCTTTTCCTGTGTCTTGGACTGGTTTTTGGGAGACTGTTTGTTAGGGATGTCTTTGTCATGCGTTGGTTGTTGTATATTTGCAGACTTGAACTCCCGTTTGTTCTGGTGCTTAAATTTCTGCTCGATTTTAACAGCATATCGATGGGCAACACCGAGTGATGAGATGTCCAGAAAATCCATTTCAGTTTGGATGTATCTGTGTAGAGCCCCACGACATTTCAGAACCAAATGTCGTTCAGAGTCTTTGATACCCAGCTTGGTGTGCAAGGTATGGAAGCTATTGGTGAACTCCGAAACTGATTGTCCCTTCTCTTGCCGTAGTGTGGTCCATCTCATGTACTGGTCTTCATAGTTGCCAACATGGTAATACTGTTCCTTTACCGCATCCATAAAAAAATCCCAAGTGGGATTGGCCCCATATATTCTAGACTCCTCTGTGGAACTTTGCTCCCAGTAAGTTTCCCACCATTGTTGGACATGAGGGAGAGCTTTAAGGAGTGCGAAGGTGATCTTTTCTTTGTCAGAAAAATTGTGAACAGAGAAATAACCTTCTAGCAGAGTTAACCATTTTTCTAGGGCTTATGCATCTATTTGTCCTTCAAATACAATAATATCAAAATTAACTTGTACTTTGAAAGGTGAGGTGCCTCCAAAGTGGTCGCTTGATGAAGATGCGTCTTATGCTATCGACAAGCTTTTAAGGATGTGGGCAAAATTCTCCATCATTTTGTCCCTCTGTCACGTGAGAGCTTGCTCAAGCAACAGATTGATAGGATCGTCTGCTCCATCGATTTTCTGTTCTTCCGCCATTGAGGGTTTCTTGGGTGTGCGAGAGATATTTTATTCAAGAGAGACAAGCTCAAGACCCAACTTTCTATACTCGGACCTCGTCGGGGACATGCACTGAAAAAAACGATCAAGAGCAGCCTGCTCTGATACCACTGATCCGGATTATTTTCGGCACAAAATAAGAGTGGAGATATAATAAAGAAATGCACAGAGATATTGCAAATATTCAATAATATAATAGAAATGTATCATATATGCAACCATAAGAATAGATATACAGTAATACATGATTTCTATTATTCAGAGAAATGTACAGAGACTGCAAAAATACAGAGTGAAAGACTCGCTAGAATGGTGGCAGCTTATCTCTGAGAAGAGATGTGATGGCTACTCGCATTTGCAAGAAGATGATTACAATGAGGCTCTAAAGGCCCTTTTACAATAAATGAGAATTCCAAAAGTCCTAAACATCCAAAAACCTAACCCTAGGAGATGAAGCGCCAAAAGTCATGTGGGCCTTGTTTGGGTAAGTTGGTGCATCAACTTCTCGGGGTCGCAACTTTTGCATACGATCTCTATTTTAGGCGTATGATAGCTCGTTGAAAATATCTATCTGAGAACTACAACTCTTGAGACAAAATAACATCATGTATGTAAATTTGTGAGAGCAACATACCCAAAAAAAACATCGTTTAGGGCCTCAAAATGGCCCCGGAAGTTCAGGACCCGAAAAAACTGTTAAAAATAGTAAATTACCAAAATTGTTAGAAACATGTTTTGGGCCAGTTGGAGAAGGTGGGTGGCCACCGATATCCACCTGGATCATTCTTGGGCTGGCGGGATCAAAATTGGGCCTCTATTGTTATGTTCCCTACACATAGCACCCATAATTCTACAATATATAAATTGAAAAGTTGACTTGCGGGATGGCTGGATCAACATTGCACTTATAGTGTTCCATGTTCTCCAAACAACACTTGAATTTACACGATATACAAATTGACAGATAGAATCCTGAGCTAGCGGGCTCAAGATTGCGATCATTTACAGATGGTGATCCCTATCAACTATCTAACATTATTTTCAATACTAAATTATTAATATTAAGTATTGATATTGTACAATTTAATTAGACAAAAAAAATTGTACAATATGAAATGGTGAAGTGGTCAGTCGGACTGGTGATATAAAAGTAAGAGAAATTTGAAGACGTGAATATGCCAACTTCCTCACCTAGAAATTATCCAAAAAACGAGTAATACATACTAAATATGTACTTTTATAAAGTATGGACATGAGATTTTATAGAGCATGTATGGATCCCACATTCTATACTTAGCCACTTTTTGGATCGGGGGTTCTCGGGATGGTGGCCTCAAAATTGGGCCTCTATTTTTCTATGTCATACAAATAGAACCCAGAGTTCCAAGATATACAAATTGACAGGAGGACTTGTGGGCTGGCTGGATCAACATTGCACATCTATTTTTTTGTGTCTTTTAAACAACACTCAGAGTTCTACGATATACAAATTGATGGACGGACTCCAAGGCTGAAGAGATCAATATTGCAATTGTTTATGGATGGTGATCCCTATTAACTATCTAACATTATCTAATAACATTATTTTCAATACTAAATTATTAATATTAAATGTTGATATTGTATAATTTAATTAGACAAAAATGTTTGTAGCATATGAAATAGGGAAGCGGTCAGTCGGATTGCTGATATAAAAGTAAGTGAAATATGAAGACATGAATACGCCAACTTCCGCGCCTAGAAATTTTATGAAAACTGAGTAATACATACTAAATATGTACTTTTATAAAGTATAGACATGAGATTTTATAGAGCATGTACGGATCCCGCATTCCATACTTAGCCACCTTTTGGATCGCGAGTTCTCAGGTTTTCGGGCTCAAAATCGGGCCTCTATTGTTCCATGTCATACAAATAGCATCTATATTTCCGTGATATACAAATTGACAGGCGAACTTGCAGGCTGGCTGGCTCAACATTGCAGATCTATTGTTCTGTGTCATCCAAAAAACACTTGGAGTTCAACGATATACAAATTGATAGATGGAATCTAGGGCTGGCAGGCTCAAGATTGTGATTGTTTATTAATGGTGATCCCTATCAACTAGCTAAGATTATCTAAAAACATTATTTTCAATACTAAAGTATTAATATTAAAAACTGATATTGTATAATTTAATTACATAAAATTATTAAAGGATGTTAAATATCTTATTTAAAAGAAAAACCCACGTATTCGGAAAACCATGTACCAAAACATTTGTACAATATCAAACGGGGAAGCGGTCCATTAGGTTGGCGATATAAAAGTAAGTGGAAATCTGAACATATGTATCTTCCAACTTCCGCACCTAGAAATTTTTTGAGAAACGAGTAATACATACTAAATATGTACTTTTATAAAGTATGGAGATGACATTTGATAGAGGATGTATGGATCCCTCATTCCATACCTAGCCACTTTTTGGATCGCGGGTTGTCGGGATGGCGGGCTCAAAATTGGGCCTCTATTGTTCTTTGTCCTACAAATAGCACCCAAAGTTTCGCAATATACAAATTGACAAGTTGGCTTGTGGGATGGTTGGCTCAACATTGCACTTCTAATGTTCTGTGTCCTCTAAACAACACTTGGAGTTCCACGATATACAAATTGACAGACAGACTCCAGGACTAATACATATTACATGTAATATGTATTACATATTACATGCAATATGTAATACACATTACATATTACATGTAATATGTATTATTCAGAAACTCGTGATCCAAAAAGTTTGTACAATATGAAACAGGGAAGCAATTAGTCAGGCTAGTGATATAAAAGTATGTGGAAATCTAAACACGTGTATCAACCAACTTCTGCACCTAGAAATTTTCCAAGAAACGCGTAATACATACTAAATATGTACTTAGCCACTTTTTGGATCGCGGGTTCTCGGGCTGGCGGGCTCAAAGATGGGCCTCTATTGTTCTGTATCTTACAAAGAGAACAAAGAGTTCTGTGATATAGAAATTTACAGGCAGACCTGCGAGCTAACTGGATTAACATTTCACTTCTATTGTTCTGTGTCCTCCAAACAACACTTGGAGTTCCACGATATACAAATTGATAGGCAGACTCCAAGACTGGCGGACTCAAGATTGTGATTGTTTACATGTATAGCATATAGCATACATGTTATATATCTAACATTATCTAAAAACATTATTTTCAAATGATAAATTATTAATATTAAATATTGATATTGTGTAATTTAATTACATGAAATTATCAAAGGATGTTAAATCTCTTTTTTTAATTCTATCACTACATGCATAACAATGACCAATTTGAATTTTAAAGGTGTCTTGCTGATATGATAGCACAATTGGACTTCACACAGTATATATTCATTTATTTCAAATTATTCCAGGAGATTAATTTTACCAAGTTCATCGATCAAGGAAAAGTGATAAAACAATCCACATACTACATTTGTGTCACAACACCATACAAATTGACAGGCGGACTTGCGGGCTAGCTGGCTAAAAAATTGCAATTCTATTGTTTTGTGTCCTCCGAACAACACTCAGAGTTCCACGATATAAAAATTGACGAACAAAGCATACAAACAAGAACCAACTAAATGCCAAACAGGCAAAAATCAAGTTCCCACAAGGTTCCATAGAGTAGCACGCATCGACCTTTGCATCAAACAATTTGATATACAAAGAAAAGACATCACAACATTGGTTTTCTCTTACATCTGGTATATGTTCCCACAAGAAAATAAATGGGACTGAACAATCTTATGCACATACAATCCCAAGTACTCGAGTCTGACGAACATTCATCTGGTTGTCGAAGAAATATTACAGAGATACATGAGATATTTTAGTTTCCTGCCAAAGTTTGATTTTTTTTTTCTTGTCCTTTATTTTTTCCTTCTCCAGCCGATATGTAATATGCATTGTCCCCGTTTAAGGTAATTTTTTTGTATATCCGAAAGTCTCGCAGCATGTAGACACTACTTGCCTTTTCCAGTAGGTATGCTTCATACGACAATTCTGCCAACCTAGGAAGAACATCTTGTAACAGAGGCAGGAGAGTTACATTTCGCACATACAGGATCAAAGGGGGTTGAGTACACAATCGCTGCAACCAAAACACCTTCAACCTGGAAACACAAGCACAAAAATTAATACATTGAACAATATAATACACAACTGCAACCGCACCCTCCTTAAAAAAAATAAAACAAGCTGCAAAAATTTGGTGAAGGCTATTTGTATAAGCAAAGTGAGGATGATTTTTTGGATGTATACCCACAACAGTTGTAGAGCTAGCTAGTTTCTTCATATCCTGTACTATGTCTGCTCGCAATTCTGTTACAAGTGTTTCTTGGGTTGTGCAAAAGATACTTTCTATAACATCAATTTTCTTTGTTATATTTTTGAAGAGCTATCCATAACAGTTCTTAATGTAAAATGTAGGGTGGAAGGAGATGGAATACGAAATAGGGTGTCAAGGAATATACTCAGGAAACATGAGGACCCGAGCATCAAATTGTATGCCTCTGATTTTTTGTCTGGAAAAATGTGTAACATTAAACAGGGCATGAGGATGGGGTAGGATGACTAATCAGTATATCATGGACCCCCAGAAGCCAGGGGAGCAATATTGAACCCGCTAGCCCGACACCCGCAATCGACAAAGTGGTAAGTATGGAATAAGGTAGAAGTGTGACCATAATTCTGAAACTGTTAGTCTTCCAACCGACGCACCAAGGCATTTTCGTAAAGACCATGAAGCAGAGAAATTAGAAAACAAAAGAGATAATAGAAAATGGAAAAATTAGAAATGGGGAGGGTAGAAAGGCCCATTGTTTCCAATTCATCGTTTTCTAGTCTAAGATTATATGATCCCACCTGGTTTTATATTTAATTTACTAGCACAGTTGGTATACCTTTTCAAAAATTATACCATAGTACCCTCTGCTATTTCACATAGCAATTCATCTTTCTGTCCAACCAACCTATTTCTTCCATTGTAGCAACTCCAAATATACAATGGAGATGAAGGCATGTTAGTTACAAGACAAACATGTAAAAGAAAGAGAAAAGTTCTATTTATTCCAATGTAAAAAAAAAAAAATATGATTCACATGAGAATACACAGAAAGATACATAGTATATATACATACAGGTAAACCCACAAACATATTTTTGAAGGAAGAAAATAACAAAAAAAAAGGGTGCAAAGAAGCAGAACAAGCATAAATAATATACAGACAGTAAACGAAATAATGAACACTAGAATATGAAATAAGAGTATAGGTATCCAACTCTGTAACTCCTCATCTACATTTCCGCCAAAGAGTCTATCATCCTCTCCAACCATTCTGTCTGTTTAAATGGAAAAATAAAATGAACATGGAGGTTAGTATGCAGGAACACATATAATAAAGATAAGTTATTATGTAGGAAGGTATGCAACATGTACATGCAATAAAATAGGTGAACGCATATACAAACAATAAATGAAATACAAAACAAAGCAATATGAAAACATGTACCTTTCTATCTCCTCTTCAACTGATGTAGTCAAGATTTCATCATTTTTTCGAGCTATTATGTTTGTTTGAATGTGGGAACACACAAAATAAAATGAATATGAATGGAAGCTGGTATGCATTGGATAACAAGTAATATGTACATACAGTAAATGAGACCCAACAAATAGAATAAAAGATAGGCATAAACATGAACCTTTGCGCTTCTCCATCCATAGTTGTAAATATGTAATTTTTTCCGTGCCCAAAATATATTACAAGCCACAAAATATTACAAAATTGCATGGCTGTAGCTAAACGCTTTTTGGTTTTCCATGGAAATGTATCCAGATATGTTTCCACCCATGTAAATATATGTTATTTATCCCCTACATAGACTGATGTGCTCACAATACAAGATTTTGGTTTTCCGTGGAAAACTACCCAGATATGCTTCCAGACATGGAAATATAATTTTACATTATCTTTGTTGTACATATCATATCTCAAGTACAAGAGAAATTGTATCATGGGAACACTAGTCTATGTAGAGTATAAATAACTTGTACTGTCATATGGGAACATTTCACCATACAAGGTTTATAAGTGCAACTTTCATATGTTTTATTTTAACGAAAAAACAACAGATATTGCAATTTCACATGTGCTTCTCGAACTATTTTTCATGAAACTATTTTCTATCATGTCAAAACTGAAGCACCAGCAAAATCTCACAATAGAACAAATATCGACCTTGCCAGATAGGGAAAATAACACAACCTCATGTCCACTCATGGGATGCAATGGTTGAACACCGTAAAGCACCCAAAAAGATAATAATAGTACAAAAAAAAATACCTCCAACTGTCGGTGTAGGACCCCAACCCTGCAAAGCCGAAGAAAACAAAAGAAAATAGCAAGCACCAAACTAGTGAGAAAGAACGAACATGCCCAACTGCATCCCTAGGGCCCTAAATTGTAAACTTGAGCCAAACAAACACAACCAACAACCAATGAACCAACAAACCAATGAACAAGAAACAACCACCGAGCCAGTAAACAACATATGTATCTCCAACGATTACAAAATTGCATCCGTAGCAAAGAAGGAACCAGAAACATATGACGAGCATGCTAGTAGAAATAAGCAAACATTCTAACTTGCAAACTGCAAATACTGAACAATAAAGGAGTAATAGAAAATGAAACTATGGCATGAAAACTTACTCCAAAATGATGAAGGGCAGAAGCCCAGGTCGAATTGTGAACCAAACAACAATAAAAAGAAGAAACCAACAAACCAGCGAAGAAGAAGCATTCACTGAACCAATAAACAATGTATGTAGCTTCAATAATGGAGAAATTGCATTGCAAGTGTAGAAGAAGGATGAAACAAACAATGCCTATTCAACTGGTGGTGGACAACAATATTGTCCAAAATCATTGCAACATTGTATGGAAAATTTCGAGGAAAAATATACTGAGAGAAGCGTATTTAGATAAACATTTAAGGCTATCAGGATTTCTAACGGCCTTGCGGTATGCAAACATTTAGGATGTCAGGCTTGTTGGAGGACCTCGCATCATGTAAACATTTAAGTTGTTGGGCCTATTCAAACACCTCAAAAGAAGTGTCAATACATTTCAATATGAATACATTCAACAACGACTAATAATAGTAGCACAGATAAAAAAAAATAATCACAATACAAGGTTATAAACTTTGGAATTATTGATCACTATAAATCTTGGATATCTATACATTTCAATATGATTAGTATAAATAAAAAAAAAACCATATATAATCTAAGACAATGCTACCAGAAAATGCCAACACAAACATTTGAACTAATGCTAGCATTAATCCACCTTTGAGCAATGCATAAGAAAATATATGATTAAAAAAGACCGTATACGATCAAATACTTTGGATATGAAAACATATATAGCATTGGAAATAGAGAAGCCGACAATAAGACCTCCAATCTGTTATCCAATTAGATCATGACATATATGGTTCCTTTTATTATATAAAAAACATTGTTTTTAGTTCCCTAGTTCCAAGAATAGATATTATGGAAATATTTGTGGTTAAAGGACAAACTAATACAAAGTGAATGAGTTATCGATTGCTATAGTCCATCTATTCCTATGGTCTCAGGTTGGCGGGCTCAAAATTGGGCCTCTATTGTTCTATGTGATACAAATAGCACCCAGAGTTCCAGGATATACAAATTGACAGGCAGACTTGTGGGTTGGTTGGCTCAACATTGCACATCTATTGCTCCATGTCCTCCAAACAGCACTTGGAGTTCTACGATATACAAATTGATGGATGGACTCCAAGGCTGGTGGGCTCAAGATTGCGATTGTTTACGGATGGTGATCCCTATCAAGTATCTAACATTATCTAATAACATTATTTTCAATACTAAATTATTAATATTAAATATTGATATTGTACAATTTAATTAGACAAAAAAAATTGTACAATATGAAATGGGGAAGCAGTCGGTCGGACTGGTGATATAAAAGTAAGTGAAATCTGAAGACATGAATCCACCAACTTCCGCGCCTAGAAATTTTCCAAAAAATGAGTAATACATACTAACTATGTACTTTTATAAAGCATAGACATAATATTTTATAGAGCATGTATGAATACCACATTCCATACTTAGCCACTTTTTGGATCGCGGGTTCTTGGGCTGGCAGGCTCAAAGTTGGGCCTCTATTGTTCTATGTCATACAAATAGCACCCAAAGTTCTGCAATATACAAGTTGACAGGCGGACTTGCGAGATGGCTTGCTCAACATTGCACATCTATTGTTCCATGTTGTCCAAACAACACTTGGAGTTCCGCGATATACAAATTGACAAATAGATTCTAGGGGTGGCGGGCTCAAGATTGTGATTGTTTATGGATGGTAATTCCTATCAACTATATAACATTCTCTAAAAATATTATTTTCAATACTAAAGTATTAATATTAAATATTTATATTGTACAATTTAATTACATAAAATTATTAAAGGATGTTAAATATCTTATTTAAAAGAAAAACCCATATATTCGGAAACTCACGTTCCAAAAAGTTTATAAAATATGAAACGGGGAAGAGGTCTGCTGGGTTGATGATATAAAATTAAGTGGAAATCTAAACACGTGTATCTGCCAACTTCCGCACCTAAATGAGTAATACATACTAAATATGCACTTTTATAAAGTATGTACATGAGATTCTATAGAGCATGTACGGATCCCTCATTCCATACCTAGCCACTTTTTGGATTGCAGGTTGTCGGGTTTGTGGGCTCAAAATTGGGCCTCTATTGTTCAGTTTCCTACAAATAGCACCCAAAGTTTTGTGATATACAAATTGACAAGAGGACTTGAGGGTTGCCTGGCTCAACATTGCACTTCTATTGTTCCGTGTCCTCCAAATAACACATGGAGTTCTGCGATATACAAATTGACAGACAAACTCTAGGACTGGATGGCTCATGACTATGATTGTTTACATTTATAACATATAATATATATGTTATATATCTAACATTATCTAAAAAAATTATTTTCAAATACTAATTTATTAATATTAGATATTGATATTGTACAATTTAATTATATTAAATTATCGAAGGATGTTAAATCTCTTATTTAAAAAAAAATAAGGAAACAAAACAAAGCTCTTTTAAATTCTATCACCACAAGAATAACAACAACCAATTTGAATTTTAAGGGTGTTTTGTTGATATGATTGTACAATTGGAATTCACACAGTATATATTTTTTATTATTCCAGGAGATTAATTTTACCAAGTTCACCAATCAAGGAAAAGTGATAAAATGAGACACATACTACATTTGTGTCACAATGCCATACAAATTGATAGGCGGACTTGTGGGCTAGCTGGCTAAACAATTGCAATTCTATTGTTTCGTTTCCTCCAAACAACACTCGGAGTTCCGTGATATACAAATTGACAGGCGAAGCATACAACCAAGAGCCAACTAAACTCCAAACAAGCTGCAAGAAAGATCCCACAAGGTTCCATAGAGCAGCACACATCGACCTTTGCATCAAACAATTTGATATACAAAGAAAAGACATCACAACATTGGATTTCTCTTACATATGGTATATGTTCCCACGAGAAAATAATTGGGGCCATGGGATATGTGGGTTTTGTTTCCATGCTTCCCATTTTTGGACCAAACAATCTTATGCGCACGCAATATCAAGTACCTGAGTCCGACGAACATTCATCTGGGTGTTGAAGAAATATAGTAGAGACACATGAGATATTTTCATTTCCTGCCAAAGTTTGATTTTTTTTTTCCTTCTTCACCCAATATGCAATATTGCATTTTCCTCATTTAAGGTAAATTTTCTATGTATCTGAAATTCGCGCAGCATGTAGACATTGCTTGCCTTTTCTTGTAGGTATGCTTCATACGACAATTCTACCAACCTAGGAAGCACATTTTGTAATAGAAGAGGGAGAGGTTCATTTCGCACATACAGTCTCAAAGGGGTCAATTACGCAATCTATGCATTGAAACACCTTCAACCTCGAAACATGAGCTTAGGAATTAATACATTAAACAATATAATAAACAACTGCACCCCACCGCTTAAAAAACTAAAAAAAAACTAAAACAAGTCGCAAAACTTTGGTGAAGGATATTTGTATAAGAAAAGTGACGATGATTCTGTGGATGTATATGCACAATAGTTGTAGAGCAATCTAGTTTCTTCAGATCATGTACTATGCCTGCTCGCAACTCTGTTACAAATGTTGCTTGGGTTGTGCGAAAGATCCTTTCTATACCATCCATTTTCTTTGTTATATTTTTGAAGAGTTGTCCATAACAGTTCTTAATGTCACATGCAGGGTGAAAGAAGGTGGAATACAAAATAGGGTGTCAAGGAATATACTCAGGAAACAAGAGGAACCAAGCATCAAATTGTATGCCTCTGATTTTTTGAATGGAAAATGTGTAACAGTAAACAAGGCATGAGGGTGGGGCATGACAACTAATCTATATATCACGGACCCCAGAAGACAAGGGATAAATCTTGAACCCGCGAGACTGGCACCAACAATAGAAAAAGTGGGTAAGTATGGAATAAGGTAGAAGTGTGACCATAATTGTGAAACTATTAGTCTTCCAACCCATGCACCAAGGCATTTTCATAAAGACTACTAAGCAGAGCAATTAGAAAACAAAAGGGATAATAGAAAATGGAAAAAGTAGAAATGGGGAGGGCATAAAGGCCCATTGCTGCCAAGTCATTGTTTTCTAGTCTAAGATTATATGCCCCCACCTGGTTTGTATATTTAATTTACCATCATAGTTGGTATACATTTTCAAAAATTGTACCACAAAACCCTCTTCTGTTGCACAAAACAAATCATCTTAATGTCCAACCAACCTATTTCTTCCAATGTAGCAACGCCAAATATACAATGGAAATGAACGCAAGTTAGTATCAATACAGACATGTAAAAGAAAGAAAAATAGTTCTATTTATTCCAATGTAAAATCAAGATGAATATGATTCACATGAGAATATGCAGAAATATACGTAGTATATACATACAGGTAAACCCAAAAAATTATATTTGAAGGAAGAAAAGAACAAAAAAAAAGGGGTGCAAAGCAGCAGGACAATCACAACAAATATACAGACAGTAAATGAAATACTTAACACTGGAATATGAAATACAAGTGTAGTTATCCACCTATGTAACTCCTCATCTACATTCCCACCAAATATTTCATCTCCCTCTCCAACCATTATGTTTGTTTAAACAGAAAAATACAGCGTACATGAAGGAGTTTTGTATGCAAGAAGACATGTAATGAAGATAAGTTATTATGTAGGAAGGTATGCAACATGTACATACAATAAACTAGGTCAACAAATATAAAAATAAATAAATGAAATACAAAACAACTTAATATGAAGTCATGCACCTTTCTATCTCCTCTTGAACCGATGCAGTCACACTACTACATATTGTAAAAATTCCGATGTTTTATTTGCGGCATTATGAACAAAATTGTCCATATTGTCGCAAAATAGAGGAAATTTATAAAAAATAAAATTCATGTTGCCCGATAACGTCGCTCTTGCCATGTTAACGTCGCTCTTGCCACATTAACGTCGCTCTTGCCACGTTTTCCACTGGAACATCTCTCTTGCCACGTTTTCACTGGAACGTCTCTCTTGCCACGTTTGTGAAGATGTATGTCGCAATTGCCACGTTAACGTCTCTCTTGCCACGTTAACGTTGCTCTTGCCACGTTTTCCACTGGAACGTCACTCTTGCCATGTTTTCCATTGGAACGTCACTCTTGCCACATTTTTGAAGATGTATGTCGCAATTGCCACGTTAACGTCGGTCTTGCCACGTTAATGTCGCTCTTGCCACGTTTTCCACTGGAAAGTCTCTCTTGCCACGTTTTCCACTGGAACGTCACTCTTGCCACGTTTGTGAAGATGTATGTTGCAATTGCCACGTTAACGTCACTCTTGGCACGTTAACGTCGTTCTTGCCACGTTTTCCACTGGAACGTCACTCTTGCCACATTTTCCATTGGAACGTCACTCTTGCCATGTTTGTGAAGATGTATGTCGCAATTGCCACGTTAACATCGGTCTTGCCACGTTAACGTCGCTCTTGCCACATTTTCCGCTTGAAAGTCTCTCTTGCCACGTTTTCTGCTGGAACGTCACTCTTGCCACATTTGTGAAGATGTATGTCGCAATGGCCATGTTAACGTCACTCTTGCCACGTTAACGTCATTCTTGCTACGTTTTCCACTGGAACATCTCTCTTGCCACGTTTGTGAAAATGTATGTCGCAATTGCGATGTTTGCGAAACTAGGTTTTCCCCTCCAACGGTCACCTTAGTATGTTCACCAAGTCAAAATACCAACGGTCACTTAGGACTTTTTTATGTCGGAATTGCGACGTTACAATATCTATAAATATGTTGCATTTGATGGATGTTGCAACAAGTTTGCTATAATAACGACGGATGAGGTACGTAACTAGATATTTTAATTTGTATGAATTATTATTCTCTTTAAATCATTTTTAATTATGTGGGTTAATTACATGTTTTTAAGTTTTATTTCATTTTTGTTCTGGTAGTTTCTATGTATGATTAATATGTTGCTTTTGTTTGTTATCTATTTTATATATTGGGTATTGGGGAATTGAGAGCGATGTGAGGGGGGGGGAGAGGGGCCATATGAGCTTTCACCTTCATGTGGTTGGCCTTGTTTAGTAGAGAATAATTTATTCTCGAAACCAAGAGAAGTTCATTCATTCATCTTTATACTCAAAGATCACTACAGACCCACTCTATATATCATCTCATCTCATCCTCGGTTCGTTTTAATTTTCTAATCAGTATATGAGGGTATTGTTTTTCATTTATATTGTGCTCACTATTTTGTGATGTGGTAGAATAGGTAGGAATAACACTACAAATCCTAGACCTCCATTTTGTATTCTTTGTGTTCTAAAGTTTGGTTCTCCTCTTGCGTTGTTGGAATAGATTGGGTTTATTCATTATTGTTCACCAAAA
>ML776706.1:1712824-1762325 GCA_009831015.1 Picea engelmannii | reverse complement strand
GAGTTCGTGTGATAACACACCCGAGACATATCCTAGTGATCCTAAACCTCATTAGACAAGACCCCCTTTACCATTGGAAGATAGTCCTCCTCCTCAACCAACCTTGCCTAAGACCGATGATATAGATTTAAATATTGATATGGTTAGTATCTTAGCAAAGGTTAATGTACGTGTCCCTCTTAGTATTGATATTGTATTTTTTTCTAAATATCTACAACATAGTCGCTATTGCGACATCTTGGAGTGTCTCTCCCATAGCAACCACGTCGGAGATGATACCTCTTAATGTCTCTCTTCCCATGTTCTTAACGTCTCTCTTTCCACCTCCAATATTGTTGCTCCCATAGCAACCACGTCGGAGCTAGTAACTCCTGGCCGTCGTTGTTGCCACCTGATGGACGTCGTTCTTGCGACGTCCAAGAGTGTCTCTCCCATAGAAACCACGTCAGAGCTAATACCTCATCCCGTCGGTCTTGACACCTTCAGAACGTCTCTCTTTCCACCTTTGAAATGTCTCTTTTGCCACCTTTGAAACGTCACTCTTGCCACGTCTAAAACGTCTCACTTGCCACTTTTTAAATGTTAGTCTTGCCACCTTTGAAGCATCTCTCTTTCCACGTCTGAAACACCTCACTTTCCATGTTTCCAACGTCTCACTTGCCACATTTGCAACGTCTCAATTGCCACGTTTAAAATGTCGGTCTTGCCATGTTTGCAACGTCTCTCTTGCCATGTTTGCAACGTCTCAATTGCCACGTTTGAAATGTCGGTCTTGCCACATTTGCAGCATCTCTCTTGCCACGTTTGCAACGTCTCAATTGCCACATTTGAAACATCGGTCTTGCCACGTTTGCAACGTCTCTCTTGCCACGTTTGAAACGTCGGTCTTGCCACGTTTGCAACGTCTCTCTTGCCACGTTTGAAACATCGCAATATAGACGAAAACGTGGTCGTCGGAAAAATGACATCATGTGAAACGACGTTTGAGGGGGTCCGAGGTTTGTCGGTCTTCCGACAATAGAAAGTGTCAATTGCGTCGAATGCGCCATCGGAATTTGACCCAAATGCAGTAGTGTCAAGACTCCATCGTTTTTTCCATCTATTTTGTTTGTTTGAATGTGGGAACGCACAAAATGCAATGATCATGAATGGAAGATGGTATGAATAGGAGAACAAGCAATATGTACATACAATAAATGAGACTCAACGAATAGAATAAAAGATAGGAAGAAACATGAACCTTTGCACTTCTCCATCCATAGTTGTAAATATGTAATTTTTTCCCTGCCGAAAATATATTACAAAGCACAAAATATTACAAAATTGCATGGTCGTAGTTAAACTCTTTTTGGTTTTCCATGGAAAAGTATCCAAATATGATTCCACCCATGAAAATACATGTTCTTTATCCCCTACAAAGATTGTTGCTCCCACAATACAAGATTCTGGTTTTCCGTGGAAAACTACCCAGATATGCTTCCAGACATGGAAATATAATTTTGTAGTATATTTTTTGTACATATCATATCTCAAGTACAATACAAATTGTATCATGGACACACGAGTCTGTGTAGAGGATAAAGAATGTGTATTTTCATATGGGAACATTTCACCATACAAGGTTTATAATTGCAGCTTTCATATGTTTTGTTATAACAAAAAAATAGCAGTATTGCAATTTCACATGTCCTTCTCGAACTATTTTTCATGCAACTATTTTCTATCATGTCAACACTGAAGCACCAGAAAAATCTCACAGTAGAACATATATCAACCTCTCTAGACAGGGGAAATAACACAACTGCATGTTAACTCATGGGATGCAGAGGTTGAACATCGTAAAGCAGCCAAAAAAATAATAATAGTACAAAAACAAAAAATAGCTACAACCATTGGCGTAGGACCCCAACCTTGAAAAGCCAAAGAAAAAAAAAGAAAACAATAAGAACCAAACCTGTGAGAAAGCACGAATAGGCCCAACTGTAGCCCCAGGTCCCAAAATCGTAAACTTGAGCCAAACAAACACAACCAGCAACCGACGAACCGATGAACTAGTGAACAAGCAACAACCACTGAGCCAGTAAACAACATGTGTATCTCCAACGATTATGAAACTGCAGCTGAAGCACGTGAGAAACCATAAACATATGACAACAGAAATAATCAAACATTCTTACTTGCAAACTGAAAACACTGAACAAAAGAAAAGGAATAGAAAATGAAACTATGGCATGGAAACTTACTTCGAAATGATGAAAGGCAAAAGCCCATGTCGAATTGTGAACCAAACAACAACAAAAAGAAACAATCAAAGAACCAATGAAGAAGAATCACTCACCGAGCCAGTAAAAAATGTATGTATCTTGAACGATGATGAAATTGCATTGGAAGGGTAGAAGAAGGATGAAACAAACAATGCCTATTCAACTAGCGATGGACAACAATATTGTCCAAAATCACTGCGTCATTGTATGGAAAATTTCAAGGAGAAATGTACTCCGAGAAGCATATTTAGATAAACATTTAAGGCTTTCAGGTTGTCTAAGGGCCTCATGGTATGCAAGCATTTAAGTTGTTAGGCCTGTTGGAGGACCACGTGTCATGTAAACATTTAATATGTCAGGCCTATTCAAGCACCTCAAAAAAAGTGTCAATACATTTCAATACAAATGAATTCGGTAGGGACTATTTATAGTAGCACAGATAAAAAAATAAATCACAATACAAGGTTATAAACTTTGGAGTTATCGATTACTATAAATCTTGGATATCTAAACAATTCAATATGATTAGTACAAATAAAAAAAACACCATTTATGATCTAAGACAATGCTACTAGGAAATGCTAAGACAAACATTCGAACTAATTCTAACATTAATCAACCTTCGAGCAATGCATAAGAAAATATATGATTAAAAAAGAACGTATACGTTCAAATACTTTGGATATGCCAACATATATAACATTTGGAATAGAGGTGTCGAAAATAAGACCTCCAATATGTTATCCAATCAAATCATGACATATATGGTGATTTTTATTATATAAAAATCATTGTTTTTAGTTCCCTAGTTCCAACAATAGATATTATGGAAATATTTGTAGTCAAAGGACAAACTAATACGAAGTCAACAAATTATCAATCACTATAATCCATCTATGGCTACGAAAGGGACTAATAAGAGAATGAAGCATTGTAATATGAAGCCTCATCCTTAGTAAAATAAGAGAATGAAGAATTGAAATTTATGGTGACAAATTTGGAAGTGAAAATAACGTGAATTGAAAATACAATAGAAAATAAGATTGAACTCATAAATATGGTAAATAAAATGTAGGTAGAATTGTTTTAGGATAATATCATGTCAAACATGGAAATAAATCATGGTCTCAAAGGGATGGTGAGAAAAGAGAATCTCATCGAAATTCTCAAAGACATGAATGATGACCCTACGAAGGAGCTAACATGACTCCTTATCCAAAATTCTCTTCATAGATAATAAATTCACCATCATATGAGGATTGACACATCTCCTCAATACTATATTATGAGGATATTCTTCTTCTTGTTCCCATTCTTATGTAGAGTTTGATTCATTATCCTTCAATTCAAACTCTATTTTATCTAGTTCTTTGTCCCTTGGTAGGATTGACACATATCCTCAATAATATATTATGAGTATCTTCTTCTTGTTTTTCCCATTATTTTGTAGATTTTGATTCAGTATCCTTCAATTCAAACTCTATTTTATCTAGTTCTTTCTCCCTTGGTAAAAAATCATGTTTTTAAAAAAAATTGATTTCTCCAAATTCCACATCTTAGCTATATACTACCTTCTTAGTTTCTAGGTTCTAAAGTTGATTACCATACAGACCATCTTTATAACCAATAAATATACACTTTTTGACGTTTTTATCCATCTTACTCATGTTTTTCTTTGGAAAATATACATAGGCATCACAACCAAATACCTCAATATTTACAGGAGAGTGTTTCTTACCATTCCATACTTTGTGTGTAGTCTTGTCATATAGTGCTTGTGAGGGTGATCAATTGACCAAGTAACATGCAATACCCACTGCCTCTACCGATAATTCTGGTCATAAGCTGACACCATTGACCATACTCCTTTATTTTTCCATCACCATCATGTTCATCCTTTTTGTAACTCCATTCAGATGAGGTGCTTATTGAGTAGTATTATTCCTTTCTATATACCACACTTCTTACAAAATTATTTGAATTCATTACAGATAATTCTCCACGATTATCCATCCTCGAAACCTTAATCCTTTTATTTTTCCAATTTTCCCCAAGAGCCTCAATCTCTATAAATTAGTCAACGAATTCAGCTTTATTCATGAGGAAATAATCCATGTATTACTATAGAATTCATCTATAAATGATATGTTTTACACTAATTTACTAAATGTTGGAACATACACATGTCCAAACACATCACTATGCACCAACTGTACCATTTTCTCTACCCTTGTAGAACCATAGCAGAATCTTAGACAATTATGCTTACCATATAAGCAATGCTCACAAAAATAAAAAACAAGAGAAAAATTGGAGATACCTTCAACCATGCCTTTACCATGTAAAACTCAAAGGTCCTTTTCATTTATATGCCCTAGTCTTTGATGCCACATCATAACATTTTCTCTAAGGACTATATGTGATTTTGATTCTTCATCTCCAATATCAGGAACAATCGAACTATGGCACCCATCACTAATAGTTCTTCTAAGTATCGTATATATAGTTCCAATTGGAAATCCCTACAACAAAACCTTATCACCTTGAACCACTCTAAAATTTTCCTTTTAAAACAATGTTTTTACACCTACATTGTCCATCTTTCATACAATAATCAAATTCTTGGCCAATCTTGGGATGTGCAAAACACCAACGGAGTGTTCTAATTCTACCATCTATGGGATTCAACTTGAATTTTCCTTGTCCTATCATTTTGTTTGTCCATTCATTTCCAATAAAAGCATCACCCCAACCATACCTTTCATATTTATGAAACCACTCTGTATGAATATTCATATAAAACGATGCACCTGAGTCGATGAACCATGCCTCATGATCTACATTTGTTCTTGAAGCATCCAAGTACACATCCCATCCTTGATTTGTAGAGGGTTTTTCTTTTGTAGAAAGGTCATCATCAAATCCCTTCCCTCCCTCAATACTTTTGGATCTAATTTGCTTCTTGTAATTCCCTTCCTTTCCACATCTCCAACATACCTTTACGGAGTCTCCTAGATATTTATATCTCCTTATTGAGGACTTATTTTTATTTCTTTCCTAGGAGTGACCACCTAAAAATAAGGCAATTGTGCTATGTCTTTCCATTTTTTGCTTCCTCATATCCTTCGAAAAAAAGGATGAGACCACATCATAGAAACTTAAAATAGTTGCATTACTACCTATATTCACCACAAACATATTATCCCACAAGTCTAGTAAAGCGCACAATAAATTGATACACTTATCTTCATCATAAATATTAATATCAACAGATAATAATTGACTTACCACAATATTGAATGCATTCATATGCTCTGTCATCGATCCTCGAAATTTCATCCTTGAGTTGTATAGCTTTGTCCGCAAGAAAATATTGTTTACGAGGGACTTGGACTAGTACAAATCCCCTATATTACCCCATAATGCCTTTTCTATAGCTTCCCTTGACAAATTCAGTCATTCTTAATCTTAGAGGCTCAACGAATTTTTTCTCATTTTCTTTCGATCCAACTTTTACAAGTCTTATGTTGACATTCATGTAGGTGCACTACTTGGACCTACAATGACCCATTGATATTTGTCTACCAAAAAATATTCCATCTTGAGCTTCCATATCTCAAAAATTTTCCCATTAAATTTTTTTATCTTTATTTTTGAACTTCTCACCATTTCTTTTCACCACAAGAATCAATACTATATATCTCCCACTATAACATGACTTATCACACACTCAAGACAAACAATTTTCCATAAAGGTGTCCCTATGAATCTAATAACTACTATGGTATAAAATGCAAGTTTTAAACATTTAACAGTAATGAAATGCACACACACATTCTGAAAATACAGAAAAAAACACAATTGGAATCACACATAAACATAGATGTTAACTTTGGAAACCCAAAGAGGGAATGCCAATAACCTATTTAGAGCTGCAACTCTAAATCTTATTCATCATCATCAAACCTCATTGTTTACAATACAATATATATAGGATATTGCGTCATCCAAAACCCTTAATCCATTGACACATATTAGACTACAACCTAACCCAAAAATATAGGGAAATACTTTTTCTTTCTAAGTTGGTTCTTCATTTATGATTTTCCTAGATTAACTTCTAGGAAGAAAACATTCTTAAAATAACATTCATAATACATGAATCCAATTATGAGTTTATTGGTATTCCTTTTGGGATTACCAATTCACCATCTACATTTGAAATCTTCTTGAGGTGTATAAAAAAATTTCATTGGTTTTTTTTTTTTTATGAACTACTATATTACAAAATATATTCATAATATAACATACAACATGTTAACATTGTCTTATAACTCTTGGAGGAGAAAAAATGTATGCAAATCCTTGGAAATGTTTCTTTAGAGTTAAAGAAGTGGAATACTGGATCATATTTTATATATGAGGGCTTCAAGGTGGACCATAACAAAATTCGACCTATGATGGAATGGTAGATTCCATTAAAATTACATAATATCAAGGGATTCTTAGGATTTATGGCCTACTTCTATAGTATTTCCATGAATGATGGTCAAATAGGAGCACCTCTAACATCATTATTAAAATAGATATTTCCTTAAACTTGATAAGCAACACAATATTCTAAGAAACATTAGAAGGCCATATGAAGAGCTATCTTCTTATCTATATTAAACTTCATAAAAACATCTATTATCTAATGTGTGGCCTCAAAGCATGGTATTTGTGGTATTTTAGTGAAATAAGGAAGGCCCTTTTCCTTTGGAAGATACCAACATAAATGAAATAACTTACTCAAAACCATTTGTGAGAATGAAATATTGACCACACTACATGCAATTAAGAAATGTCACCCTTACCTAATATGAATATACTTCAAGGAAACAAAATATCATCATATTTTGAATTACTTCTTCTCACAATGACTATATTCAAAAGAACAACAAAAACAAGTGACAAAGATGCAATATTATGGCTTTAGAATTGTCTACAAAAGAGGGAAATAAAATTTATTAATCAATGTACTTTACACAAAATAATAGGATGTTGAGGCCTTGCCTAATGATATTTACATTTCACAATGTGATTAGGTGAAAAATACAAGGATATAATGGAAGAAATACCACAATACATGGTAGGTAGTTCAACAACTACAAGAGTAAAATTGTGGATTAGTGAATTTTATCTAGGGAAGATGATTTACATTGGTCTAACAATCAGCTATATTTATGTAATTTCATTCCATAGTCAAATAAAAGGTAGTTTCATAACTAAAAACTTCTCCTATAGTCAGTCACTTAATATTTCTATAAACATACCCCAACAACAAGAAACTTGTTTCTATAAAGGTCTTAATATTGATATTCATGATTTTTTTGGTGAATGTTAATTTTCCAACAAAACAATAGAGGGACAATCAAGATCCTATGTGCCAGATAATCATTAACAAAAGCATGAGAACTCTTGGAAAAGGTGTTAATGGATTTTATAATAGGTCTAAAAATGTCAAAAGGGAAGCATGCAATCATGTTCATGTTGGATTTAGTTGCAAGATCTGCCCATTTTTTCTCATTTTCTTATCATTTTAATGAATGCATATTAGTTCCAATATTCATTGAAATAATTTAGAAGCTACATGGAGACCCAAGTTTGTTTTTAATTCATAGAGTTCAAAATTTCACTAGTAATTTTTTATTGGCTTATTTTCCTATTTGTGTAAACAATTGGCTCATAGATCCTCTTCCCATCCACAATATGATGGAAAACTAATATTGTGAATAAATGGATAAAATTTTAATATGATAAGAAATCATAATGGATTAAGGGGTTACCTTCACCAAAATGTTGGTACAACACTTCCTTCAATATTTAATCGAAAATGTCATGATTTATGAAACTTCATGGGCATCATCCTTCATCCATCACATCACCTTTATAAAGTAAAATAGGATTCAATCATTGGAATATTATTTCAAGCAACAAAAAGAAGTTCTCCAACTATCTAAGGACAACTTTATATAACACAAAGCAAGATCAAATAAACAGAAAGTAAATATCAAAGTGAAAGGCACTTTTATGTGGGGATTCAACATTTATGAGGTTGGCACCATACAAATAAACTCTTTATAAGTAAAAAAATAAACATACTAAGTTAGAAAGAAACTACTATGGTCTTTAAAAGGTGTTGCATAGGATTGGTAGTACGGCTTATAGATTGAAGTTTCTTCATATTTTGTGTCTAACATCCAATCTTCCATGTTTTTTTTTTGAAGAAGGTAATTGATGAAAAGAATCCCAAGCCAACCTATTTCTCCAATGTTGGATGATGAGAAAAATATCATATTAGAACTTAAAATGGTCATTGAAACAAAAATAAGGAAACTATGGAATCAAGAAATCTTTGAGTAGTTAATCAAGTAGAAGAACTTTCTAGTAGAAAATATCACTTTGGAAAATCACCTTTTCACAAAAAAACATCCACACTTGATTAGAAAATATGGAAATGATTCTTCAAAGGTACCTAACATGTTGATCCCCATAACCTTCACTTATAGTCTTCATCTAATTTATGGTTATCTCATCATATTCGTATTTCATTATATCCATCATTATGTAAGTTTTAAACCTTTTAAAGTAATGCATTGCACAACCAAACTCTTAAAAAACATAATGGAACACAATTGGAATCACACATATACACAAATATTTACCCTTGAAACCTAAATTTAAAAAACAAACAATCTATTTAGAGTTGCACCTTTAGTTATTGTTCATCTTAATCAAACTTCATTTTTTTAAATACAATATATAGGATCGAGTGGCATCAAAAAACCCTAATCCATTGACTCAATTAGACCACAAACCTGATTCATTAACTATAAATAAAAAACTACAGGATAAGCCACGAATCCTCCCATGCACCACAAAACCTTCAAAAGTGAAAAGAAAAAAAAAATAGACCAAAAAAATTCCCAAAAAAACACATACCCAACATTCTCCCGCTTTTGTTTTATTTTCATATAGGGGATCACTTGATTACATAGTTAGCATTCAAAAGAAGAAACGGTCATTGTTTTTCTACACCATGAGAGTTTCTTGGTGCTCACAAAATTTTTAAATGAAACTACAACATTATTTAAAGTTCCCACCTTCATCACCATTATATATTGATTTGTACGTAATGATGGGTGGAGTGGCCACTCGAAATGTTAGACATTTCATAAACTCTCACACATTTTTTCCATAAATTTTAAGCCACTAGCTCCTTCTTTTATTCAACCATATCTCTCACAAAGTGATACTGAACATCAATATGCTTTGTCTTTGAATGATAAGGTAGGATCTTTTCCAAGAATATTTCATTATGAATGTCACAATGTATCCTTATGGTTTGTTGTACCGACCTAATGCCTGAACACAATCTATGTAACTATATCACTTCCTTTCTTGTATGAGTGGCTTCCACATATTAAACTTTTGTAGTTCAGAGTGCCACTATAGGCTTTATTTTTCTCATCCAACCGATTGCTCCTTCAAATAGCTTAAACACATACCCACTTATAGATATTATTTGATATGGATATCTATCCCAGTCTACATCAACAAAACCATGTATGTCCAACACTCTCTCCAATCTTGGTCTACCTTTGTAACATACTACATAACTAGTAGTGCCACGCAAATACTTGAAAACCCTCTTCATTGATTTCCAATGCTCCTTCTTTGGTTTTGACATATACAAGATCAAAAACCCCATTGCATGTGCAATTTCTAGTCTATTATAGACCATTTCATACATAAAAATGCCAACAGTACTAGCATATGGAACACAAGACATGTATGTTTCTACTTCATGTGTCTTGAGATAGTGATCAAATAAATTTACACCTATAGGAATAGGAACCCTCACTCCTGCATATTGAACCTCTACAATATTTTATCGAAATATTTCCTTTGATTTAACAAAAGTATCCTATTTATTGATCTCCTTTAATTTCCATTCCCAAAATGAAATTTGTAACTCTAAGTTTCTTCAATTCCAATTTAGAGGAAAATTGATTTTTCACATATTGGATAATGTCCTTATTGTTTCCATTTGGGAACATATCATCCACATAAAATACCAAATAAACAATCCAATCACCGACTAATTTGAAATACAGATGGTGATCAACTTCACTCCTTGTCAATCCAAGTCCCAACATGTATGTATCAAAATTTTTATACCACATCCTTGGTGATTTCTTTAACTTATACGAGACTTTTTTATATTGCATGCCAACTCTTAATTTCCCTTCACTACAAATCCTTCTCGCTACTTGATGTATATTTCTTCATCAAGATCCAAATGTAGGAATTGTTTCTTCACATCCATTTGTTCTACTTCAAAATAAAAAGTATAAAAATAGATAGAAATATAATAGAAGTTAACTTGGGAACATGAGAAAAGTTTTCACCAAAGTCAATTCCCTTTAACTAGGAATACCCTTTTGCTACTAACTGAGCTTTGTATTTATCAATTTTTCCTTTTGCATTCCACTTCTTATTAAACACCCATTTGTTGACAATGAGATTTATTTCAATCGATAATTACACTAGATCTCAAGTCTCATTATTGTCCAAGGTTACCATTTATTCCATCATGGCATTTTTCTAGAGTTTTCCATCCTCTGGAACCATTGCCTCCGTAATAGTTCTAGAATAATCATCAGTAATAAACAAAGGAAAATTTGAATGGAAATGAGGTGGAGTATAATTGTCTAGTTTCCTTCTTACTCAACCTGATCTACTCAATAATATATTATTAGGATATTCTTCTTATTGTTCCCATTCTTCTGTAGAGTTTGATTCATTATCCTTTAATTCAAACTCTATTTTATCTAGTTATTTCTCCCTTGATAGGAATTCATGCTTCAAAAAAAAATGATTTCTCTAAATTCCACATCTTAGCTATATAGTACCTTCTTAGTTTCTAGGTTCTAAAGTTGATTACCATTCAGACCATCTTTATAACCAATAAATATACACTTTTTAACATTTTTATCCATCTTACTCATGTTTTTCTTTGGAAAATATACATAGGCATCACAACCAAATACCTCGAGATTTAGAAGAGAGGGATTCTTACCATTCTATACTTTGAATGTAGTCTTTTCATATAGTTCTCATGAGGCTTATCAATTGACCAAGTAACATGCAGTACCCACTGCCTGTACCTAGAATTCCTATCATAATCCAATACCAATGACCATACTCCTTTATTTTTCCATCACCATCATGTTCATTCTTTTTGTAACTCCATTCTAATGAGGTGTTTATTGAGTAGGTTTATTCCTTTCTATATACCATACTTCTTACAAAATTATTTGAATTCATTACAGATAATTCTCCACCATTATCCTTCCTCGAAACCTTAATCCTCTTATCTTTCTGATTTTCCCCAAGAGCCTCAATCTCTTTAAATTAGTCAAATAATTCATATTTATTCATGAGGAAATAATCCATGTATTCCTCTAGAATTCATCTAGAATTCATCTATAAATTATAAGTTTTACACTAATTTACTAAATGTTGGAACCGACACATATCCAAACACATCACTATGCACCAACTGTACCATTTAAGGACTATATATGATTTTGATTATTCATCTCCAATATGAGGAATAATGGAACTGTGGCACCCATTACTAATAGTTCTCTTTAGTATATTATATATAGTTCCAATCGGATCTCCCTTCAACAAAACCATTTCGCCTTGAACCACTCTACAATTTTCCTTTTAAAACAATGTTTTTACACCTACATTTTCCGTTTTTCGTACAACAATCAAATTCTTGGCCAATCTTGGGATGTCTAAAACACTGTGGAGTATTCTAATCTTACCATCTATGAGATTGAACTTGAATTTTCCTTTTCCTATCATTTTTGTTGTCAAGTCATTTCCAAGAAAAACATTACCCCAACAATACCTTTCATATTTATGAAACCACTCTCTAGTAAGATTCATATAAAATGATGCACCTGAGTCGATGAACCATGCCTCATGATCGACATGTATCCTTGAAGCATCCAAGTACACATCCCATCCTTGATTTTTAGAGGTTTTTTCTTCTGTAGAAAGGTCATCATCATATCCCTTCGCTCCCTCAACACTTTTGGATCGAATTTGCTTCTTGTAATTCCCTTCCCTTCCACAAATCCCCTATATTATCCCATAATGCCTTTTCTATAGCTTCCCTTGACAAATTCAATAATACTTAATCTTAGAGACTCAACAAGTTTATGCTCATTTTCTTTCGATACAACTTTTACAAGTCTTTTGTTGACATTCATGTAGGTGCACTACTTGGACCTACAATGACCCATTGATCTTTGTCTACCAAACAATACTCCATCTTGAGCTTCCATATCTCAAACATTTTCCCATTAAATTTTTCGATATTATACAAATATTGGAAGCATATCATGTTGGTCTCATCACTTCTAAATAGGGTCTTGATTTCACTATGTTTATATTATAAATTTTGCAGACAGATGGCTCAAAATTACTGGGAACAAGAGAGACAAATTGTAGATAAAATTGTAGCAAAACGCAAGGGTTATAATTCGTTGATATGGAAAACCATTAAAATAAAACCCTTCTCCCATTCAGTAATCATCACATGGTTAATCTTGACTATTCAACATTTATTTTATAACTTGTTCCAAACTTGCGAAGGATATCATGTAAATGTGTTGAACTGAACTTGATATGGTTTAGGTTCTGATTTTTATTTTAGGCGTCCCCCTATTGGAATTTATGGTTTAATCATGTTTTTAATTACAAATTCCAATTTGATGGCCAACAATTAAAGATGCTCGCATATTCTTCCTCTTACACTCAAATGGATGAATGTGATTTAATGTTCATAAATTCCTTGCATTTCTGAATGCATCATCAGTTAATATGTTTAGTTTTTCACAGTTACATAATCATATTAATAAATTATTGGATAACTATTTGATTGCCACGTTTAATTAATTAGCAAACACTATCACGCGTCACTACCTCACACTCCTCATTGCCACCGATAATAGATCTCAAACGTTGGTTTTTATGGTTTTGAAGTGATCCATGGTCGGGTCGACTGCTCACGTTTGAATTCACTGGAGCCATGGCAAGTTTTCCACTTGGAGCCTGGATTTTCAATTCACTGGATCCATGCCAAGTTTTCCACTCGGAGCCTTCAATTCACTGGAACCATTAATAGCCACAGGTGCCATAGAACATGGTTATATAATGTGTTGATAGAATTAGAATACTAAGATGCATGTCGTTAGTCTTGGGTATTATGATATCACAATATTCTGTGTCAAATTATCCTTCCGATGCATTCAATTTATCCTTCGTATGGATTAAACTTTTCAATCTAAAACAAAATTTCATCGTGCAAGACAGGCAGTTTTTAAATTTCAACGTGATGGTGCAGGCAGTAGAGCTTGAGTTTAAGTTACAATTTAAAACAAAGGACTAAGTTAAAGTCGAGCCAGTCTATGCCAAAGTCGTCCTTGACAATATTAATTATCATATTACATGTTTTATGAGAATGGTGAGGACTGCCATTGGATGTCAGGACTGTAGCTGAAAATTGTTTAACTCAACTCAGGATTTATAGTGATGTCTATTTGTAAGAGGTTAAGTTTTATATAATTAACCCTTTATGTTTGAACCGATTTAATTTCTCTGAAAATTTCAGAGAATCAAGAATCTTTTCCATGTGTATGCAAAAGAAAATTTCAAATATTCAAGAATTTTTCTCTCATTGTGCATGTATGATATTACTGGTGCGCTCTTTCTTAAAGTTAAAATGTAAATAATTTGGTTGAGAAACAAAATAATAGCTATCCAACAATCCGTAACAAAATTTGGATTAGGGTTATTTTAATATTTTAGGGTTTAAGTTATTTTAATATTTTAGGGTTCTTGAATGGAGCATTCTTAAACCATCTCTCACCCTTGAGATAACCCTGTAGCCTCTACTATGAAGGTTTCATCCACCAATAGCTCTACCTATCCTTCCTTGGCCCTTTTTCCATTACTATGAAGGTTTCATCCACCAATAGCTCTACCTATCCTTCCTTGGCCCTTTTTCCATTAAACGATTGGGAAAAAGTCCAAACAACTTTAATGTTATGGCCTTTAAAGGCTTGAATACAATTGCCCAGCCAACTGTCTAAAATAATTTGGAAATGTCATCGTATGCTTGAATGATTTCAGGGCCATTTGGCTCAGCCCTAACCACTGGTTCCATATAGTCAATGTTATATGTAGCAAATGGTAAGTATGAGGAGTTTATGGTTAATTATAGTTATTTATGGTTAATTATATAAAAAAAAACATATAAATATTAATTATAGTTATTTATGGTTGATTACTATTATATGGAGAAAATCACTTACTTATATCAAGAAATAGACAATATCATATATTATAAAAGAAAAATACATCATATAATTATTTGATTGCATTTATTGTATGAACAAAAAAACATATTATATATATATATATATATATATATATATATATATATATATATAATTTTGAATACATTTATTATATTAACAAAAATATAATATCAATATTATTTATTAATATTAATTATTTGATTATGAAAAATACAATATCAATATTATTTATTTGATTTCATCTATTATATCAAGAAAGACTTAACATTTTACATTTTAAAACAAATGTTTAATAAAAATATATTAAGAAATACCACATTTTATATTTTTGTTGAAATTTATATATTTTATAAGTGTGAAAAGATATAAATATCTTTTTAAAAGATTCCATTATAAAACAAATTATTTTAGATGAAAAATTTATTTCATTATAAAACATAAAAAGAAAATAATATATACAAAGAAAACACAATGACATGAAATAATTTATCATCTTTTTGACACTAAAATGGTGGAAGAGGAAAAACACTTTCCCCTAGAATGTCCTTCTATGAACACTTTAGTTGTATGAATCTAAACCAAGAAAAAAAATACCATGACATTGATCCGAGTGACTCATAAAATGATTCAAGTTAAATATTTTACTACTATAAACCATATTTTCTTTTAACTCATTCATTTGTACTTTCTTAACAATTGCAAATTGCAACACCAAAAAGTGAAATGCATAAATGCATACTCTAATTTTATATATGCTTATGCGGAAGGGATATATTTTATAGTTCAACATCATATGTTATCAATGTCCTTAAAAAAAATATGATTCTAAGTTTCATTCTATGTAATATATCGCATCAGTCCAAGGTTCCTATATTTTTCACAAAGCATCAGTTCAAAGTTCCTATATTTTTCACAAAGGAAACAATGTTAGATTTTTTTTTAAAAGCTTCACCAAAGCTTAATTTTTATAATGTGTGGGAAACAAGCCAACCTTTTCATGTGATGAACATGCCACCAACGTTGCAATATGAAGAACAAAACAAGATGTTACAATGTGATGAACATAGTAATGTTGCATTGTGTCGAACATACTAACGTTGGACAATGAAAAACATAGTAATGTTGCATTCTATCGAACATACTAACGTTGGACAATGACAAACATAGTAGCATTGCAATCTAACAAACATAATAGCATTGCAATGTGATGAACATAAATTGACGTCGTTATGTGATGAACATAGGCATGTCATCATAACATAAACAAACATTACACTCTAGTGCATGTCATCTTGTCATTGCAATATGATGAGGATTTCCTCATGTTTCAATGTGACACACTTATTCTAACGTCTCAATGTGAAAAAAAATTCCAAACATCTCAATGTGTCTGTTAAGAACCCAATACTGAATGCAAAAACACCACAATAGATATACAAGAACAATATGCAAAATCTCATTTATTACCATCAAACCCTTGAGGTAGGGAAACACCATACAATGGATCCTATTATGGAAGGGATCCTCTCCTGTTCACTTGCCTCTTCGAGGGGGCGTCCTCCTATTGAGCTACCGCTCCAAATACAATAATTCTCTTCATGTCCCATTACATTGCTTGAACCCCTTTATATAGTGCTACCATCACCTAAGAACATTCTAGAGAAGGAATCTTCTAGAAGTAAAACCTTCTAAGAAGTCCTCTTACATTTATTATATCTAATTACCCATTTATTATATCTAACTACCATAGTGGGTCTTATTTGATAATATAGTGGACCTAGTCCACCTTACATTGAATGACATCCACTATTATCACTATGGGCCCTCTAGGCCCCCCCACTACCTCTCTAGCTACCTTATAGTGTCGAACAAATTAACTTTTCAATCTACCAAACATATTAACGTCACAATGTGATGAACATATAACGTTGCAATGTGATGAATATATTAAAGTTTCAATGTGTCAAACATAGTAACATTGCAATCTACCAAACATACTAATGTCGCAATGTGATGAAAATAGGCATGTTGTCGTAATGTGGATAGTAATGTCACAATGTAACAAACATTAACATCGGTTACAACGTGTCCCACATCATCCTGTCATTGCAATATGAGGAACATTTCCTCACATTGCAATGTGATGTACATATCCTAATGTCACAATGTCACAAACACTTCCAAATATCGCAATTTGATGAAGATACACATATATCATAATGTGACAAACATTTCCAAATGTTGCAATGTGTAGAACATATATAGATCTTGATAGGCATGTCATCGCATTGTGTCGGACATCATTTTAACGTCGCAATGTGATGAACATTTCTTGATGTTTCATTGTGACACACTTATTGCAAAGTCGCAGTGTGACAAAGCAATCCAGATTTCGCAATGTGTTGAACATAGTAATGTTGAAATCTACCAAACATAGTAAAGTCGCACTGTGACGAACACATAATATTGTAATGTGATAAAAATATAGTGTTGGAATATGACAAACATAGTAACTTCACAATGTTAGAACATAGTAACATTGCAATCTACAAAACATAGTGATGTCACAATCTCACAAAAATAGCCATGTCGTCACAATGTGGATAGTAGTGTCACAATGTGACAAACATAAATACATGTCAAAATGTAATAAACATAAACATAGGTTGCAATGTGTCCCACATTGCCCTGTCATTTCAATGTGATGAACATAGTAACGTTGAAATATACCAAACATAGTAAAGTCTCAGTGTGATGAACACATAACATTGCAATGTGATGAAAATATACTAGTTAAATATGACGAATATAGTAAGGTCACAATGTTATGAACATAATAACATTGCAATCTACAAAACATAGTGACGTCGCAATTTGATGAACATAGGCATGTCGTCGCAATGTGGATAGTAGTGTCACAATGTGACGAAGATAAATACATGTCACAATGTGACGAAGATAAATACATGTCGCAATGTGTCCCACATCACCCTTTTGTCACAATAGGGAAAACATTTCCTCATTTTGCAATGTGACACACATATCCTGACGTCGCAATGTGACAAACACTTCCAAACATCATAATGTGTGGAGCATAGTAAACTTCCAATCTACCAAAAAAATTAATGTCGCATTGTGACGAACATATATGGATGTCGCAATGTGACAAACATTTTGAAACATCACGATGTATCGAACAAATTAACTTTTCAATCTACCAAACATATTAACGTTAGAATGTGATGAATATATTAAATTTGCAATTTGTGTCTAACATATTAACATTGCAATCTACCAAACATAGTAATGTCGCAATGTGACAAATATAGGCATGTCGTCACAATGTGGATAGTAATGTCACAATGTAACGAACATAAACATAGGTTGCAATGTATCCCACATCGCCCTGTCATTGAAATATGATAAACATTTCCTCCCATTGCAATGTGATGTACATATCCTAATGTCACAATGTGACAAACACTTCCAAACGTAGTAATGTGATGAAGATATACATATATCATAATGTGACGAACATTTCCAAATGTTCGAATGTGTCGAACATATATGGATGTGGATAGGAATGTTGTCGCATTGTGTCGCGCATTATCTTATTGTCGCAACGTGATGAACAATCTTTGATGCTGCATTGTCATGCACTTATTGCAAAGTCACAATGTGACAAAAAAATCCAATTTTCACAATATGTTGAACATAGTAACGTAAATCTACCAAACATAGTAAATCTGCATTGTGACGAACACATAATATTGCAATGTGATGAAAATATAGTGTTTCAATATGACAAACATAGTAACATCACAATATTATGAACACAATAACATTGGAATCTACGAAACATAATGACGTCACAATCTGATGAAAATAGGCATGTCATCCCAATGTGGATAGTAGTGTCACAATGTGACAAACATAAATACATGTCACAATGTGACGAACATAAGTACATGTCACAATGTGTCCCACATCACCCTGTCATCACAATATGGAAAACATTTCCTCACTTTGCAATGTGACGCACATATCATGACGTCGCAATGTGACAAACACTTCCAAACATCATAATGTGTCGAACATAGTAAAATTGCAATCTACCAAACATTGTAATTTCACATTTTGATGAACATATATGGACATCACAATGTGACAAACATTTCCAAACATCGTATTGTGTCAAACATAGTAAAGTTTCTATCTACCATGCATAGTAACATCACAATGTGACAAACATATACAAACGCCCTAATATGACAAACATTTCCAAACATCGTAATCCATCGAACATAGTAACAATGAAATCTACCAAACATAGTAACATCACAATGCAATGAACATATATGCATGTCACATTGTGACAAACATATACGCACATCACAATGTGATGGACAATTAAGAACATCGCAATTGAACGAACATAAATTGGCATTGTAATGTGACAAATGCAATGTGATAGACATTTCCAAACGTTACAATTGGACAAAGAAAACCTATTGTCGCAATTTGATGTACACAACCCAATGTGTTGATGTGACAAACATTTTCCGATGTCGCAATGTGGTGAACATAACCCACTATCGAACTATGACAAACCATTTCCAATGCCATATCGTGAAAAACATAAACCTTCATCATAATTTGATGACCATAACCTTACGATGTCAAGTGACGAACAAAAGCTAATGACACAATGTGATGAAAAAAACCTTATGTCGACATCTCATGAACAAATGTTGATTTCACAATGTGATGAACAAAAACGGATGTTGGCATGTGACGAACAAAACATGATGTCACAATTTGACAAACAAAATATGATCAACACTGCAATTCAGTAGTTCCATAGTAAACTACGGTGAACATAATCAACATGGCCCACCATAATGAGATCCACATGGTCAACGAACGTCATCCATGGGCATGTTCAACCATAATAAACTCTAATCAACCATAGTCAACCATGGCCATTGTCAACCTCACTCAACCATGATGAAGGGAAACCATGGTCAACGATAGCCAACCTTTCATTCCTAAAGTCAACCAAGGTCTACCAAAGTAAACCATGGTCATGCTCAACCATACTCAACTATACTCATTTTCAATTAAGGTATTATTGTATTAATACTTAAATAATACATTATTAATCTATTAGTATTTTAGTATTTAGTAATGTATTTATTGAGGCATGAATACTTTACTAATGTATTTATTGATGCATTTAATGTATTAAAGGTATGAAATAAATTTTTTTATTATTACTTTACGAATGTATTATTAATCTTTTACTTTATTGTTATATTAATACTTTAACAATGTAGTAATTAATATTGTATAAATGTATTGCTTAATTAATGCATTAGGTTATTAATGCATTAATTAATTAATACATTATATTATGCATTCAGGTAAATTAATACTTTAATTTATACAGTATATTAATATAATACAGTGTTACTACTTTTGTAATGTATTTATTAAAAATGTATTAATTTATTAATTAATTAAATTAATACATTACAATATACATGAATGTCATTCATAGTCATGACCATAAACCATCATGATGATAGTCCACCATAATCAACAACAATCATTTTCAATAAATATATTAATGTATTAATACTTAAATAATATTTTTATTAATGTTTTATTACTTTAATAATGTATTATTAATATATTAATTAATTTTTGTATTAACACTTTAACAATGTATTAGTTAAAAATGAATTAATGTATTAATTAATTCATACATTACATTATTAATCTATTAATTTTTAATATGTTACATTTTACATAATGCATTAATACTTTAATTTATATATTACAACAATGTAATAATGTATTGTTAATATATTAATAGTTTATCATGTTACATTCATTAATTAATAATGTATTACTTTATTATTGTATTAATACTTTAGTAATCTATTTTTTAATGCATTTAATATATTTATTGATATATTTAATGTATTAATTTATTAGTGTATTATTACCCTATCAATATACTTATTAATTAATTAATGCATTACATTATTAATCTATCAATCATTTAATATGTTACATTACAATAATATAAATTAATACTTTAGTTTATAAATGTCTATTATATATTATATTAATGTTATATTACACACATCAATATATCAATGTATGAGCACTTTAATGTATTAATATATTATAAATTGATTTATATTACAATCATTTATTATACTTAAATATATTATACATTAATACTTTAAAGTATTATATATTAATATTTTAATACATTTATCAATCAATTAATATTTTAATTTATACATTTTTTATTATATATTAAATTGATATTTATATATTATATTATTAAATTAATTATATGTATTAATATATTAATGGTCATTCCCAAAGAATACCCAAGTTAAACAACCACTTTATAAAAGTGGTTGATATAAACTGTCATTTTTCACATTTTCAAACTAATAAAGTATATCAACCACTTTTATAAACTGATTGTTGCTAGTGTTACAACTTCAATCTTGATGGAACTCCAACCCCTTCACCTTTGTTCTCTTAAGTATTCACTTGTCCTTGGGCAAAAGAGTCCTTAAATCCTTCTAATATTTTTTAGAACTAACCCACAGATATTGAAAGCATATTGTGTTGGTCTCGTCACTTCCAAGCCTGTCAGTTGTGATAGTTCACCAACTGGGTCTGTACATTTCATGCCATGCTTGGAAGGAAGATCTTTCCTTGGTTGTTATTACACGTATATTCATGAAGTGCGCATTTGATTGTTATTACAGGTATATTCATGAAGTGCGCATTTGAGTTTCTTGAGATGGCGTTGCTGCTGGAATAGTTTTTATATACTTAGGATGTATGAACCGGTTGTTCTAGGGTTAGACTCGAGAAAATTTAAAAAATAAATAAATGATTGAGTCTAATACCAAAGTTCTTGTATGTTTAGAGTTTAGAAGGTACGGATTGACTGTCGAAAACTCGTCGTTCTCATTTCTTACACTTAGTTATTCATGTTTATAGATTCCAAAAGAGTATTAGTCGTTGATGGAAGTGAAGTTAACAACAAGAAATACGAGTAGCATATATTTACCTTATGGAAAATTAATTTCCTTGTTGCCTAAAAAATATGTGATAAAACCATGCAATCCTTGATGAGATCTTTGAAGCAACTGTCTTGAATTTGAAGGATGGTGAATTCGCAAGGATCCTTTAGGAACGTCTCCTTGTTTCTCTTCACCTTGACGTGAGTTACTCTCCTCGCCGCACCCTTTTAGTAGTTTAATTAGAGTCATAGATAGAAGGTGATTTTAAGAGAGATAACGTTCCTCACTCTAGTTGACATCAGTGTATTAAATTCTGGGCGTTGGATGATGAGGGAACTGGTAGACGAGTTTACGTGAGGATCTGGTCATAATTTGTAATGGAAAATTATTGGATCAGTGCTACCATTGGAGCTCGTACCCTTCCACCTGTGACCTGATTTTAATTTCCGTAAGTGATGGAATAAACATATAATGAGTAACGATGTCCCTTAGATAGTTAACATTTGAATATTAAACTTATATATTTGATTGCATAGTATTATTAATACGGAATGCGTATAACATAAAATTATGCTCAAGCTGCGCAACCTTAAGTATATCAGTTAAGATACTTGTAGAGTAATTAAGTTACATAAACTAGTGCAATAGTTGTTCAGTAGATAGATTCTGTAGGATTATTGTTAAACCTTAGGAAGGTCCAAGATGAATTGAATTTTATTGATGTGCACAAGTGATTCTTTAGAGGACTAGTGTTTAGAAATAGTGAGTAAAATTGTATATTAATTTAGGACTATTGTTATTATGTTTATTTAATTTGAAATGTTCAGTCTTCGGGGGTTATTACTTATAGTATCGCTAGGATTTATTTCATAGAGACACAGTAGGGTGATAATAGACAAATATTTACTTGCTTGCTTATTTTTTTACCAGTTGAATTTAGTTAGATTATCAATTAATAGTCGACAATGGATAGAAATTTTGAGTAATTGTTATATTTGTTTATACTCTTTTGTTCCAACTAGTTTCTTAAATCAATAAGTTACTTGAAACCTTTCAAAAAAATAAATTCATTCGTTGCAACCGCCTATAAGTTATTCTTGAGTGAAAAGAAGGATTGTTTCATATGGTATGAGAGCGGGTTCCATTCTGGGACTTCCAATGCTTATGCTTAATTCAATATGTAATACTAATATAATTTGAAATTATTTTATGGAAGATATCATCATTACACGAATTAGAATGAATAGACAGAGATGAAAGAGGAAGAGGAATTCCTCCTCCAAGTACATCAAGAGCCAAGCAATATGCTCCACAGGGAGAAGGAAAAATCACTGAGCAAGAGCAAGTTGCAAGTTGCACTCGGAGATGTCATGGGAATGATGAGATATTTTAAGAGGATGTGAGAGGTGTTGATAAATTTCCTTGATTGTGATAAGGGAAGGGAGTCCATACCCAATGGGGGTTAGCAACATCTTGCTTTAGTTAGTGGTAGTGTTCATAGAGAATTTGAGAAGGTAAAATTTCCAGAGTTCATGGGTTCTACGGATGGTTTAGGCGAAGAATATTGGTTGAAGATTATGGAAATGTACTTTGCATTGCACGATTATACCTCCAACATGAAGGTCCGCATGGCGGTCTTTCAACTGAAAGGGAGTGTGCTTCATTGGTGGTAGACACTCTTACCACAATTGAACATGTTCGTTGAAGACGTGTCATGGGAATATTCTAGGAACTATTTCAAGAAAGATACCTATATGATGAGTTCATTGAGCGCAAACTTAATGAATTAAATTCCTTACAATAAGGCAATCTACAAGAATATGAGGCTAGATTTATGGAGTTGCTCATATACTCTGTGCATTTGAACATTGAAAAGTTAAAGGTGAATAAGTTTTTGTTTAGTCTCAACTAAAACATTCATGGTAAGGTGAGGATCTTGATGCCTCAGACCTTTCATGATGCATTACAGAAGGATTTCATCACTAAAGAAGAGTTGAAGAGTGGGGGTCATGATCGGGATACACCTTATGACCCATAAGTTTATCCCATCATGACCCCCACTAAAACAATTTTGAGAATCGACACCTTTGAAAGGTCTTTGATTCCCTTATTTCTTTTCAGAATGGGTTACCCTCTCCTTAGTCAAGGTCTATGATGAATTTACAGATTTTCCCTTACAGAAAACATTTATCCTTTTGTATCCTTCTGTGCGTGTAAAATTCTTAAATCTTTATGCTTTCGAAATTTGGGGATTGTCGTATGTTGTGGTTTGACATTTGAAACCCTGAACATCGAAACCCCGAAGTGTCAGTTCCACACCTTTAACCTTCAGAATTCGGGGATTGTCATATGCTTTGGTTTGACATTTGAAACCCTAAAACCTCAAAACCCAAAATCCCGGAGTGTTGGTTCCACACCCTTTCACCTTCAGAATTTGGGGATTGTCGTATGTTGTGGTTTGACATTTGAAACCCCGAAACCCCGAAACCCAAAATCCCGAAGTGTTGGTTCCACACCCATTCACCTTCGGATTTTGGGGATTGTCGTATGCTGTGGTTTGAAATTTGAAACACTGAAACCCTTAAACCCGAAATCCCGAAGTGTTGGTTCCACACTCTTTCACCTTCGGAATTCATGGATTGTCGTATGTTGTGGTTTGACATTTGAAAACTTGAAACTCCAAAACCTGAAATTCCAAAGTGTTGGTCTCACACCCTTTCACCTTTCGGAATTCGAAAATTGTTATGTGCGGTGGTTCAACATTTCAAACCCTGAAATCCTGAAATGGTAGTTCCATGTTCTTTTCTCTTCGCAATTTCAATAATTGTTTGTGGTTGATGTTTTCGCTTTTGAAGTCACAGGTTTCCGAAACCCAAAATCCCAAAATGTTAGTACCTTTTTTTTCACAATTCAGGAATCGTGGTATGTTAGATGTTTGGTTATGAAAACCGCGAGACCCCGAACCTCGAAATCCCAAAATGCAGGTCTCACCTTTTCTTTTCTCGCATTTCATAAAATTGTGTATGTCAAGGTTTGTCACCGGAACTCGTGAAGTTCCGAATCCCAAAATCCCGAAGTGCGGGACCCACCTCCCTTTTTTCGCATTTCAGAGATTTCTATATGAGGTTGTTTTGGGCACTTGCACTCGTGAAATCCCGAACTCGGAATTCCCGAAGTACTAATCACCTTTTGCATTTTCGAGAGTTGTTGTGTGTTGGTGATTGACTTTTGTGTTCACTAAAACCCGAACCCCAAAGCCCTGAAGTACTTGGCATCTTGTCGAATTTTCAGGAAATGTTGTTTGTTGATGTCTCGCTCTTGTACTCGCAAAACCCCGAATCCTAAAACCCTGAAATGCTAGCCCACAATCATTCTGTATTTCGGATTTTGACAAACAACATGGTCCTTTTTTTTGTTCGACACTTATGATCACCAAAACCTGATTGACCTCTGTTTTCTTCACAAAGTTGTAGGAACTTAGAAGAAACTTATTGTTACGGGAACAACTCTATTAATGTAATGCATAGACTAGTATAAGAACGTTGGAAAATCTTAATTCTGGAAAGAGGTATGGGAGTAGCTGACCGTATTACAAGTCAATTGTATTGCAGACATAGGGTAATATTTTTTATGTAGCGTTTTGGTCATAAAAAAAAAAAAAAAACTGAAAGTTTCTTGTATTGTTAAGACTGTTGTAGTGTTATAGGTACTAGCAGATAAGAGAGTAATTATAAATCTCAAGATCTTAATTAAACATTGAAGTGATGAGTAAATACTCATTATATCATCGATTAGAAAGCTTAAGTTGAAGGGTAAGGACAATCGATGATAGTAAGGACTCTAACAAACCTTTAGACTCAAGTCTTCTAACAGAATGCTTACTTGCTTGAGATCCCGAAACTTTTCAAGGATAAATGTACAAATATTTATTTTTTTTATGGTGATTTTTGAGGTACATTACATATGGTATCAGAGAAAAAGTTACAACATTGGGCGTGAAGAGGGCCACATTGATTGCTTAGTATGTATTCTGATTTATGAAAAAACTAATAAATCTTGTAGATTACAAACATAAATATTTCATGTTTTGTGTTGAATAATGGTAGCCCAAGAAGGTACAGGAATTAGGGTGGAAGAGAATCAGCAACAAGGACCTTCTGGAGATCCAATATAGAATAGTGATGGAAGCTCAACCATGGAGGTGTTGGAAACAATGAGAAACCTTATAGTTGAACTACAGGTTTTCAAGGCCGACAATGAAAAATTGAAGAAGGCACATCAGGAACAACAAGAGATCAATGAAGTCCTGCTGCATAGTATAGTAACCAAGAAAAGTCCAAAAGATGATAACCCTGAGGAAGAGGTCAGCAAAAGGGCCTCCAAGAATTCTGGTGCAAAAACAGAAAAGGGAGAAAGTTCGTCTCAAGGGACACCTTTAGCTGAAGACAAAACCATACCAGACAAAAAAAGAAAACAAACAGACCACCTTGAAGGAGAATTTAAAAAGATTAAACCAGCTACTTTTGATGGAGATTCCAGGACAGGAGAAGAAGTCGAGGCATGGTTTTTGGACATAAAAAAATACTTCCAAATATACAACTATTCCAGTAACATGAAAGTCAGAATGGCCATCTACAATTTGAAGGGGAAGGCCGACATTTGGTGGCAGGACCTAAAATTGGCCAAGGGTCTGAAGGAGAAACAGTTGGAATGGTCCGACTTTAAGAAGTATTTTAAGAAACAATACCTTTATGAAAGCTATTATGAAAGGAATATGAGAGAATTCTATGAGTTACGACTCGAACAAATGACGATGGAGGACTTTATAAATAAATTTTTGGAACTACTAAGGTTCGTACCATACATCTGGGAGGATAAGGTAAAAATCCAGTGATTCTTAAGTTGTTTACCATAGTCCTACAGGGATAGAATTGAGTTTGACAACCCCAAATTGTTGAGTGAGGCATTCAAGAAAGAAAAAATGTGCTATGACTAGTATAAACAACGGGTAGAGTTTCCCAAGACCTTGAAGGATAAGAAGGAAGATGGAATGAACCAACGGAAGAAGGGATACTAGCCAGCTCCTTATCAGAACGCAGTAAAAAGTTTCCCAAGGAAGGATTTTCACTCCAATCCTCTGAATACGCAAGGTAGCGATAAATCGGTAGACCTAGGAATGAAAAAGTTTGGGGACAACTCCCGCAAGCCACTAAAGTGTTGGTAGTGTGGAGAGCCTCATCTAAGGAGGAACTATCCATGTTTAATTGCAACAAAAAGAACTGTCGTTCACAATTTGCAAGAAGCCTCGATAGTGGGTGACATGGGCAGAAGTCTACATCAGATAAATGTAGCCATAGATAGTTGATAAGATGACCACCAGTCCTCGGTGGTAGAAATCAAAGGTAAAATCCATGACACTTGAATTTCTTTTTTAATTGACCCTGGAGATACGTTAAGTTATATTACTCCCGATGTAGTAGAGTTGAATAAACTTAAGAAACAAAAGCATGCAAAATCTTGGCTTGTACAGCTAGAAACAGGGACTAAAACAAAAGTAGTTAACTTTATTTATGATCTTGAGTTCAGCTTAGATGGTCAAAACATAAGGACCAATCTGAACATCCTACTACTAGGATCTTATGATATGATTATTAGGATGGATTGGTTGGAACAACAAAAAGCAGTACTAGACTATTATACAAAGATACTTAGCTATAAAGATAATTTTGGCACTGTTAGAATAGCCCAAGGTATACCAAAACCTGTGTCAGTCAGACAAGTTTCAGCGATGCAATTCAAGAAATGTATTAGAAAGGGATGTCAAGTTTACACCATCCAAGTGACCAATCTTTTAGAAAAATAAAATAAACCCAAGTTAGAAGACCTTGTTGTCCTACATGAATTCAAGGACATGTTTGTTGATGAGATACCAGAATTACCTCCTAGGAGAGAAATAGATTTCTCCATAGACTTACTACCTGGATCAGCCCCTATCTCAAAAGCACCCTATCGACTGAGTCTACCAGAACTGACAGAATTAAAAATACAATTACAAGAATTGTTGGATAAAGAGTATATCAGACCAAGTGTCTCACCATGGGAAGCACTAGTCCTCTTTGTGAAAAAGAAAGACAGTACTCTAAGGCTATGTATCGATTATAGACAACTGAACAAAGTGACCATTAAGAACAAATACCCCTTACCCAGGATAAATGATTTTATCGATCAAGTTGGTGGGGCCAAGATCTTCTCAAAATTGGATTTACGATCCAGATATCATCAAGTTAGGATAAAGGACCAGGACATAAACAAAACAGATTTTCGAACAAGATACAGACACTACGAGTTTGTAGTCATACCTTTCAGACTCACTAATGCACGAGCCACATTTATGTGCTTGATGAACAACATTTTTAGCTAGTACTTGGACAAGTTCGTAGTAGTATTTATTGACGATATTCTGATCTATTCTAAAATGGAGGAGGAACATGATGACCACTTACGAATAGTTCTGCAAACACTAAGGAAACACAAACTATACGCAAAATTTGACAAATGTGATTTTTATCAAAAAGTAATACAATATTTAGGACATGTCATTTCCTTGGAAGGTATTGTCGTAGACCCGGAAAAGATAAAATACATTATGGAATGGCTAGTACCTAAGGATGTAGCAGATATCTGGTCATTCATGGGAATCATCGAATATTAGCGCAGATTTATAAAAGGGTTCTCCAAGATAGCCTACCCTATCACGTCATTACAAAAGAAAGGGGCCAAGTTTAACTGGTCGCAAAAGTGTCAAGACAGTTTTAACAAACTAAAAGAATTATTGACATTGGCACCCATCTTGAAGGTAGAAGACCTAGATAAAGACTTCACAGTATGCGTTGATGCAAGTAAAGAGGGACTGGGTGTTGTTCTAACTCAGGAAGGGCACGTGATTTGTTATGAGTCCCAAACATTAAAGGAACACAAGCGAAATTATGTCACTCATGACTTAGAATTAGCAACAGTAATACATGCCTTAAAGATGTGGTGACACTATATAATGGGCAGAAAATTCTTACTATCGACAGATAATAGCAAGGTGAAATATCTATTTAACCAACCAGACCTTAATGCAAGACAAGCAAGGTGGTTAGCCTTCCTGAGCGAATTCGACTTTGAGGTCAGACATATCAAGGGTAAGGAAAATAAAGTAGCAAATGATTTAAGCCACATAATCCATGGGTTATTTGAGATAAATATCAGCAAGGCAGAAAGTGACCTGTAACAAAGAATAAGAACGACAGGTGTTAACGACAGAAATTACACTAAGATGATGGTAGAATTTCAAAATGGTATCGCAAAACCAGATAAACCAGATATAAGTATCGACAAGAGGGGACTTTTAAGATTTAAAAGCAGACTGTACATACCGGAGTCAACAGAGCTAAAATTAACTATTTTAGATGGAGTGCATAAGAAACCGTATTTTGGCCATCCAAGCTACCAGAAAATAATAACAACACTCAGAAAAATATTTTACTGGCCTAACATGAAGGGACAAACAACAGAATACTTAGCTAGGTGCCAAGATTGTCATTAGGTTAAGGCCGAACACTAGCATCCAACCGACCTATTACAACCATTGCCAGTACCAAAATGGAAATGGGAAACCATATCGCTGGACTTTATAACATGTTTGCCTAAAACTATAAAACAAAATGATTCAATCATGGTTGTAATCGATAAACTCAGTAAGTCTGCACACTTTATTCATGTAAAGTCTACTTTTAAAGCTATTAATATTGTTGAAATATTCGTGAAAGAAATTTTTAGACTGCATGGTATTCCTAAAATGGTGATTTCAGATAGAGACGTAAAATTCACATCCGCTTTTTGGAAGGAATTGTTTGCAGGGCTAAATACTAATCTGAATTTTAGTATGACTTATCATCCACAAACAGATGGACATACTGAAAGGAAAAACCAAATCATAGATGATATGCTCTGCATGTATGTAAGAATAAAGTTGAACAAGTGGGAAGACTGCATACACTTGGTAGAATTTGCATATAATAATGGGTACCAAACTTAGGCTAAGTTAAGCACTTTCGAAATACTGTACGACAGAAAATTTACAACTCTGATTAGTTGGGATAACCTGGCTGATAGACTCATGGTTGGAACAGAGATGCTCCAAGAAATGGGGAACATGGTAAAAAGGGTACAACAAAACTTGAAAGAAGCACAGGACAAACAAAAGAGCTATGCAGATCAGAAAAGAAGACACTTGGAATTTCAAGTGGGAGACCATGTTCACTTGAAGGTCAAAGCCAGGAAAAGCTCGATGAAGTTAGGGAACTGTGACAAGATGGCACCCAGGTTTTATGGGCCCTTCGAGATACTAGCTCGAATTGGACCTGTCACATATCAACTTGCACTTCCAGCTAATCTAAGAATTCATAATGTATTTCATGTTTCTTTGTTGAAAAAGTATATTCACAACCCTACTTATATGATTGATTGGAAAATGGTGTAGATGGAACCCGAAGGCGAGTTCCAGGTGGAACCCCTGCGCATTCTAGACCAGAGAGAAATATCACTTCGGAACCGAGTCGTCGCTCAGGTAAAGGTGCAATGGAAGCACTTTAGTCCTGAGGAGGCCACTTGGGAATTGGAGGGAGATTTGTGGAAATCTCATCCAATCCTATTCTAGGAAAGGGATGAACAATGAGGACAGTGTTTTATTGAAGGGGGAAAGGATGTGACATCCCCTAAAAAAATAAAATATTTTTATTTTTGTGTTCTAGAAATTTATTTCCGTTTTTGGCAAATTCGAATCTGGAAAATTTTTGCCATTTATCGCAGTTCTGAATTTCGAATTTAATAATTGTATTAATTATTTTGATTGTTCAGTAGAGATCTGTTTGGACTCAACTAACTATTTGACTATGACACTTGTATCACAACAAAATATTTATATTAACTGCAGGAGGACAAATGGAACAGGCAGGTTAAAAATCAACTGACCATGACTCCATGAGTGGGGAACATGTTGCAACTACCTCTAGGCTGATTATGAGAAGTGGCTAATAATAGATTTGGCCACTAGAAGCCCCTCAAAATTATGGATTAAGAGAGCTAAGAAAATCCTCAAAGGAGGGAAAAAGACCTGGGCAAAATGGATAAATAGCATATGTGAGGAGGCGGGTTGCTGCCAAGTATGTTGGAGAAAATGTTTGAGCTCTCTTGTTGTTATGAACATTGCGGATCGAGTGTGAGGCAAGAGGAGCATGCTAAAACAAAATTTCCTTGTTGTTATGAGCACTGTTGAGTAAGTGTGAGGCAAGAGGATAACTGTTAGAATTCAAGGAAATTGCTGAGGAGTAGTTTCCAAGTTCACCCTCATGGATTCATGGTCAGGATAGGGGGTGAATCGGGCAAGTAGATCTGGCTACCCTATTCTACGGTTGGGAGGAATGTGGTTGTTCCCTTTGTCTTCCTATGGATTGGATTCAGATATGTTAATTTTTTTCCCCTCTATTATAAATGGCTATGTCTTTTGATGTTATGTAACTATTGAATCTGAACTGGATTAAGTTACCTTCTCTGTCTGTATGTCCCTTTTTGCATATGGTGTATTGTATCTGATTAAATCGGATCTGTAACGAGTTTCTTCCCACTTTCTATTCAAATGTTTTATCCGATATTATGTGTCTAACAATATGCTCTAACAATATGTAATCAATATATTAGATTTGTATAAAATGACAAAATTCGGGAGTTAAAGAATTTTGGAAACCCCTTTTTGATTTTTTTTGGATGCTAAGACAATCTTGAGAATCAACACCTTTCAGAGGTTTTTTCTTTCCTTATTTCTTTTCAGAATGGGCTACCCTCTCCTTAGTCAAGTTCTATGATGAATTTAGAGATTTTCCCTTACAGAAAACCTTTATCCTTTTGTATCCTTTTGAGCATGTAAAATTCTTAAGTCTTTATGCTTTCGGAATTCGGGGATTGTCGTATGTTGTGGTTTGACATTTGAAACCTTGAAACCCTGAAACCCAAAATATTGAAGTGTTGGTTCCACACCCTTTCACCTTCAGAATTTAGGGATTGTCGTACGCTGTGGTTTGAGATTTGAAACACCGAAACCCCGAAACCCGAAATCCCAAAGTGTTGGTTCCACACCCTTTCACCTTCGGAATTTTGGGATTGTCATATGCTGTGGTTTGACATTTGAAACACCGAAACCCCGAAACCCGAAATCCTGAAGTGTTGGTTCCACACCCTTTCACCTTCGAAATACGGGGATTGTCGTATGCTGTGGTTTGACATTTGAAACCCCGAAACCCTGAAACCTGAAATCCCGAAGTGTTGGTTCCACACCCTTTCACCTTCGGAATTCGGGGATTGTCGTATGCTATGGCTTGAAATTTGAAAACCTGAAACCCCGAGACCCGAAATCCTGAAGTGTTGGTCCCACACCCTTTCACCTTTTGAAATTTGGAAATTGTTGTGTGTGGTGGTTCAACATTTCAAACCTTGAAATTCCGAACCCAGAAATCCTGAAATGTTAGTTCCATGTTCTTTTCTCTTCACAATTTTGGGAATGGTTTGTGGTCGATGTTTTGGCTTTTGAAGTCATGGGATTTCGAAACCCAAAACACTGAAATGTTAATACCTTTCTTTTCAAAATTCGGCAATCGTGGTATGTTGGTTGTTTGGTTATGAAAATCGCGAAACCCTGAACCCCAAAATCCCGAAATGTGGGTATCACTTTTTCTTTTCTCGCATTGCGGAGATTTGTATATGAGGCTATTTTGGGCAGTTGCACTTGCAAAATCCTGAACTCCGAATTCCCAAAGTACTAATCACCTTTCGCATTTTCAAGAGTTGTTGTGTGTTGGAAATTGACTTTTTTGTTCATGGAAACCCAAACCCTGAAGCCCCAAAGTACTCGGCATCTTATCGAATTTTCAGAAAATGTTGTGTGTTGATGTCCAGCTCTTGTACTCGTGAAACCCTAAATCTCAAAACCTCAAAATGCTAGCCCACAGTCATTCCGTATTTTGGATTTTAGAAAACAACAGGGTCCTTCGTTTTGTTTGGAACTTATGATCACAAAAACCCGATTGACCTTTGTTTTCTTCTCAAAGATGTAGGAACTTAGAAGAAACTTATTGTAATGGGAACAAGTCTATTAATGTAATGCATAGACTGGTATAAGAACATTGGAAAATATTCATTCCAGAAAGAGATATGGGAGTAGCAGACCGTATTACAAGTAAATTGTATTAGAGGCATAGGGTAATATTTTTTATGTACGGTTTTGTTCATAAAAAAAAAAACCCAAAGTTGCTTGTATTGTTAAGATTGTGGTAGTGTTATAGGTACTAGCAGATAAGAGAGTAATTCTAAATCTCAGGATCTTAATTAAACATTGAAGTGATGAGTAGATACTCATTATATCGTCGATTAGAAAGCTTAAGTTGAAGGGTAAGGACAGTCGATGACAGTAAGGACTCTAACAAACCTTCAAGCTCAAGTCTTCTAACAAAATGCTTACTTGCTTGAGATCCCGAAACTTTTCAAAGATAAATGTACAAATATATATATATATATATATATATATATATATATATATATATATATATATATATATATATTTATGGTGATTTTTGACGTACATTACAATGAATCCATATAGATCATCGTCGCAGCAACAACCGCGTCATCCTCAACAACAAAATCAACATAGATTTGTTTTGCATAACATATCGAGGCCTTAGAACCCTATACCAACATATTAATCCATTGGAAATAGGAGCATCGGTCCTAAGAATGGATGTTGGACTTGTGGAGAGTCAAACTATTAGAGATATTGTCTTATTGATAAGGAAAGAGATAAACTTGTAATGTCCAAACCTTGCCTTAAAGAAGGTCTTAGGGACATAATTCTCCTTGATCTGTAACTGGTGATACCCTCATCTCATGTCGATATTTGAAAACACCATCGTGCCTTTCATCTGATCAAACAGATCATCAATCCTTGGCAGCAAATACTGATTCTTGATCATTTCCTTGTTCAACTGACGATAGTCAATGCAGAGTCTCCATGACCCATCCTTCTTATGTATCAAGATAACAAGAGCACCCCACGGTGACACACTTGGAAGTATAAGTCCTAGGTCCAACAACTCCTTCAGTTGCATTTTCAACTAATGTAACTCTGGGGTCAGCATTCGATAATGCGTTATTTCTATCGGTCCAGTCCTTGATTTTAGGTCTATGGTAAATTTCAACTCCCTCTCTGATGACATCCCAGGTAACTCCTCAGGGAATACATCTACAAACTCTCTCACCACTGGAAGGTGTTCTAGACCTTCCTCTACTCCCTTCTCATTTAATGCAAGGATCACATAAATATTACCTCCCTTACGCATGCTCTTCTGTAGCTACAAGGAAGAGATGAACCTAAGGGAAACTCCATGCTTTCGACCTACAATCATGCGTCTCGGTCCCTCATCATTGACCAAGATTAATTGTTTTGTCTTGCAGTTGAGTATCGCCTCATGTGATCCCAACCTGTCCATACTGATCACAACATCATAATATCCTAAGATCGTGACGTACAGGTTGGCCCTAGTGACAAACTCTCACACGTTAAGGCTACATCCCATAACCTTCCCACCAACCTTCGATTTGGCTCCACAAGGCATTTCTACAAAGATAAACTCATCCTGTTCGACTGCCTTTACCTTAATTATTTTTAGCGTTGCTCCAGAAATGAAACTCTTCGTAGCACAGTGATATATCAAAATACTAATGGTCTGGTCAGTGACAGTACCTGAAATCTCGAGCAGAGACTACTGGTGCTTTTCCTGGTGGTTTTTCACCACTGCATGAATCTAATGGGCCTTACCCAAATCTCCCATGATAGTGAGTCTGGATGATCTAGATGTTCTAGTCCTCTCCACTGGGCAGTTGCACTGGTAATGTGTCTCCCCACATGTCGAACACCCTTTCTTCAGTCCAGTACTACTGGTACCCAAAGTAGAAGTTGACGGCCCACCGGCTAGGAACCTTGGTTTTTTCTATTGAACAGGCATGAACTGTTGCTACTGCGGTCGACACTGGTGCTAGTGCTGTGGTCCCTGGTAAGGAGTCCACTACTGTGGCACTAATCATTGAGGTGTAGTGAAAGTGGAGCCTCTCTGGAATTCACTATATCTTGGCATATGTCTAGCTGGTGTCTGATGTTGTTGTACACTAGATGACACTTGCCTTGCTAGTCTCATTGGAGTCCTACTGTGACCCACACTGATAAGCTCCTCCTATGCTATGAGGGCCTTATGGAGGACATCATGCAAGGTTTTGAGGCATCAAAATCCTAACCTTTGCATGAATTTTGACATTAAGGCCAAACAAGAACTTCTTGACCTTAATTTTTTCGGTATTAAGGTGCGGAGCATACCGAAACAACTCCACCAAATGAGCCTTGTACTCAGGCACCATACAACTACCCTGTCACAAGGCATTGAAATCATTGAGAGAATGGTCAATTAATTCCTCTGATAGATACCTCTCTCGAAACCATTCCTCAAATAATTCCCATGACACGTCTTCGACATCCATGTTCATTTGCCGTAAGATCATCTTCCACCATAGAAGAGCACTCACGTTTAACTGAAAGGACACCATGTGCACCTTCATGTTGGAGGTATAGTTGAGAAGTGAAAATAACTTCACCATATTCTCCAACCATGCCTCGACGGTTGTGCCATCTAGGGTACCAAAGAACTCAGGAAATTTGACCTTCTCGTGTTTGCAGTGAATACTACCAATACCGACCAGAACGTGCGGTGGAACCTTATGGGGTGTCGGTGCCTAGGCCTCATCTCTATCCAAAGGACTAATCATTCACGCAGACATCCACTAAAAATACCTCATCAGCCCAACCACATCACCCACTTCTATATGTTCCTACCCGACAACATGTTCATCTCCTTGGGGGTTAGACCCCTCAGGCATGGATGCTGTTGGAGTCATCATTGCTACTCCCCTATCACCCCGTCATCTCCCTCCACGACATCCTCTAACCATGATTACCTGCACAAATACAAATCAAATTAATTAGCAACCTTATAATCAAGAATCAAATCAACGAAAGTCGTAGTGATCCCAAGTCATGGGTGGAACCCATTTTGATACCATATGTAACAACCCCATCATTATGACTACAAGCTACTCAATTCAAAAGCAATTAATTTTTTTTAAATGTTTTGAGAAGGAAGGAAGCAACGACAACAGTTAAATAACACAACTTGATGAAGAACACAATGCTCGCAGATCAGGCAAAAGACAACAACGACTTAGCATACTAACACATCATGCAACTAGACTAAACATGCGATAATCAATAGATAGATATCAATGACTACCATCCTCACACAAGAAAGACAACACCTACAAGATAAAGGACAACATCAACAACCCGACACAATGGCTTGATGACCAGTCACTAGAAAGCCTCTACGACACACAAAACCAAATGCATTGAGGGGTTATGAAACAAAGTACCAACATTAATTACAATGAACAAATGCCTACATCAGGAAGCACAAGACTCCATCCAGGTTATCATTCACATCTATCCATTAGGGGGCACAATGATCCACTCATCAGGAATCATGTCGTCATAAGGCGATAGGCATGACAGTAACCATGGTGCAACATAACATATCTTACACTTTTAACCCAAGCTAATCCCTCATGCTAGGAGACCGAATCATCTGTCAAAAATACACAAAGACTATACCCATGCACCCATGGAACAATTCGATAAGACGCAAGGGAAAAATGACTATTGTAACCATTATATATCACATTAAATTCTTGGTGCAACAAATTCTATTGCAAACATACATGTCATAGTTCAAGATAATTGACATATCCATATTGTTGTCTATAAATAAATCTATGTCTAACAATGATAACACAATCTAACTGTAAAATCTTTGTCTATTAATAGGTGGAAGTCTAGCATTGATATCACCATCTAATAGATATATTTCTAGCTATTATTATTGGTTGTCTAGCATTTATTATTGTCAATTAAATATATTATATCGCTGAGTTAAATATATGATATAAATGTCATTTAAAATATATGAAATCGTAGAGTAAATAAATGATAATGTTGTCATTTAAATATATGAAATCACAGAGTAAATAAATGATAATGATGTCATTTAAATATATGAATCACAGAGTTAAATAAATATGTTGTTGTCATTTAAATATTAAATTTGTTCTGTAAATATATATTGTTGTGGAATATATACATTCATTGGGTAATATTTAGGTTCGTTCTGTAATATATAGATATATATTTGTTGTCTAATATATAGATTCACTATGTAATAGATACATGTAGATTCATTGTATAGAAAATGTATAGGTTCGTTGTGTAATATGTATAGGATCGCTGATAGTAAAATCACTATAACTATATCTCTTCCACACATGAATTATAAGGTCGTTGTCACTAAAATCCCTATCATTATATCTCTGTCAATGATATCAATAATTATTAAATTTGCAGTTACTATATATTAAAATGAACCTAGACCTATCATTAAAGACGCAGACATATCAAAAACAAAAACACAAACATCTATATATAATTTCATAGACAGAGGTAATATTCATTGTCAAAATTCTATACACTGCAACCATTCAACGCAGTCACACTGAGCCAGAATTTCATTGTCCTTCAAATGCAAAATCGTTACCATTCAATGTATAAAATCATTGTTATTCAATGTATAAAAATGTAGTCACTCAAAGTATAAATTCGCCTCCATTCAAAGTATAATCTCGTTATCATTCAAATGTTAAAAATGTAGTCATTTAAAGTATAAATTTGTTGTCATTCAATGTATAAAAACATAGTCATTCAAAGTGTAAATTCATTATCATTCAAGGTATAAACTCGGTGTCATTCAAATGTTAAAAATGCAGTCACTCAAGTATAAATTTTCTATCATTCTAGGTATAAACTCGTTGTCAATCAAATGTTAAAAAAATACTCATTCAAGTATAAATTCACAATCAATGTTTACTATCAATCAATGTGCTATCAATCAGTAAAATTGATGTCCAATGATGCTATCTAACCATAATCATTTAGGGGAAAATGGTGTGTAGACATCATTGTGTAATCAAGGCCATTTTATGGGAATTCGTTGTGTAATCAAGCTGAATTTTATTAAGGTGAAGAAAGTGACTGGGAGACATTAACCATGCGATTTTAATTCTAGACGAGCTTAATCCAAGGGAGGACACATTTAATGCTTATTCAACAATAAAACAAATTCAATCTGGATGCAATATAAAGGTTTGATCAACAGTAAAACAATTTCAACTGGACGCATGTAAACTTCGTTGTCTTTTATCATAAAAAGAAAATAACACATACATATGGATAAAATCACAGATATCAAAAATTTGCAGCCATATCATTTAAATAAACGCAAAAATAACATTGAAAGAAAAAACAAACATTTAAAAAATGCAGAGTTTTTACCATTCCATAACGCTGGGGTTTATCACTCAAACACGCAGAGTTTTATCAATCCAAAAATGCAGAGATTTGGCATTCAAGACTCAAAGGTTTATCATTCACAAACACATAGTTTTATAAATCCAAAAACGCAGATATACTCATTCACAAGGAAGATGCAAGGACTATAGATTAATCATAAGAGAAAAACACAGAGATATGTAAGGGATAGATAGTTAGGAGAAAATTATCGTTCACTTATTATCCATGCATAGGAAATAAGAGAATTTGAATCTATAAGTCTTTAAACATCATAGTGATGACCATCAGTTTGGCTCTTGGCTGACTGTTGAGGCACAGACTAACAACTTAAGGATAAGGTGTAGTGGCCAGTTAAAAAATAAATCAACAAGCCTAGTAAAATCCTTACAATTACGCATAACATTTCTAACATAGAATTTCTGAGTGCGTAAATAATTCATTAACTTCAAATAAGCATATAAAATTTCAGCAGAATTTAACATTTAACATTTAACTACAGTATAAAAATAACTTAGCCATTTCACAAACAAATTACCTGATTCTGATGCTAATTTCTTTCAATATGATTGACCCTTCCCTGTTGCCTTGCTGCCTTATTGTTGCCTTCCTACTACCTGATGCACTGACCAACACTGCCCAAACTTACTATCCTCCCAGCAAGCTAGGAGCAGCCTGTCCGGCTCCCTAGCTCTAGGAAACCAAAAGGAATCCTGGCCCCCATGCCCAAAACCCCCAGCAAACCGGTGCCCCCTGTAATAATCCTCCTGACTATAGAACTCAACTCCTCTGCAAATCCAAGAGAACCCCCAAATAAAAATTTCCCCATAAAAAATGATCCCCCTCCTCTGTAACCTCCTCCATTCATATCCCTCCTTCACCGAACTTTCCTCATTTACTTCCTTACCTACCCATATTTAATGCCCCTTATCCTTTCATTTATTATTTTATCCTTTCGTAATTAATATCTTATCCCTTTCCGTGTACGTAACCTTTTTAATTTAAACAATATAACTTATTAATCTTTTAAATTTAATACCCATGTTATTGAATGTAATAGGTAGTTAATTAATTAATTAATTAATTAATCAAAATTATAACCTTTAATTAATTATTAAATACTTAATTAATATCATTAGACCAATCTTTGTATAGTTATTAACATGGTAGGAAAAATTAATTACCTAATAAATCTTTTACTTAATAATCCCTAAGTATATATTCTACTAGGGTTGTTACATACACCCACTCTTCAGGAAACTTCGTCCCGAAGTTAAGGTATCTTATGGTACAAGGAAAAGAAACATGGTTCACACATTCATAACAATTAACCGACATTATCAGTAAGTAAGTCCAGAAAACTCATACATACTAGTGTATATGTACAAGAAATGCATGTGTAGCTAGTACATACAAATCTCGTGCATGTACTAATAATCAAAACTGTCATCCTTTAGTAATTTATGTAAGCATCCAATTCAGTCAGCAAGACTAGTCTTTTATAAAAGACAACAAACCAATCAATTGTTTGAGAAGTCCTTTAATTACTATTATCCGATTCAAAAATGTTATTTTAAACAATTGTGGTTTAGTTACGAAATTATGAATATTCATATATACACATTTCTCTTTTTTTTTTTTGAAGGGAAAACATTAAATACCACCACAAGACAAATCTCCATACCTTCTCAACTATTACTACTCATCATTCCTCCCTAACCTACTTCCATCTCCATTCCTATCATTCCTCTGCTAGACTATCTTGGAGCGTCAACTATATTGACCTAACTCCAAATAGAACTCGTAAGAGGAAGTGTCGCTATCTCGACCAAGCTTCCCTAGCAGGCATCTGACAATCATCATCACATGTCTTGGGGAGTGTGAACTAACACCATCCTCCCATGACTTTAGGTTTCGGAGGATACACGGTGGGAAATGCCTCCACCTCTCCTAACAGGACTAGGGTCCACACCCTAGAATGGAGGATACACAGTGGGAAATGCCTCCACCCCTCCTAACAGGACTAGGGTCCACACCCTACAATGGAATACACAGTGGCACCGTGTTGCTGGGGGTTTTTTCATCATTTATTCGGTTTTGGGCAATGTCATCACCTGAAATTATGCACTGGTCCACATATCATAGAAATGCATCCAAACCAATATAAATTCCACATACAATATTCATACCATAATGTTTCTCGGTTAGTGGTCCTGATATCCACTTTCATCATCTTTATCCCTTGGCTATTTCATAGCCCATAACCTATAGATTAGTCTGTAACACAAACTCATACACTTCTATGCATTATCATCATGTAATTGCATACTATCATCATTTCAATTTGGTATCCTTGTACCGATAAATTAACATCAAAGTTTTCCAGTTAGAAATAGATCTCATAATATCCCATAATTCAATTTCGACACACACTCATAAGATTATCATTTACCCAAAATAGATTTCATCATATCCAACATCATCCTAATAGCATTTAAACATTCATTAAATTCACATTCTCACAATATGTCGCATCATATACATCATCATAAATAACATTTAAACATTTGTAAAATTTTCATTCACCTAATAGATAGCATTACATACATCATCATCAATAACATTTAATCATTCATAAAAGTTCATACCTATAAAGTTTAGGTGTATCACTTAATAGTTTCATTGTGACTATAAAATAAAATATATAGGCCTCAGGTAATCCTGTTTGTCTAAGTCAAAAGGTGATGTTACATACACCCAACCTTCGAGAAACATGTTCTCGAGGTGGTAAAAAAAAGTGAGGGATAGTCTCGTCGTAGTGTCTCGGCATCTTCCCAAGTAGCAAATCCTGGACTATACTTGTCCCACTGGACCTTAACTTGGTCTACCAGACGGTTCCTGAGCTATCAGACCCTACGATACAATATGCATAACGGTTCTACCATGAGGGTTCCCACGTCCGATACCTGCAATTCCTTCCAATTTAGTTTATGTGATTCATCAGCAACATAATGACGTAAGACAGATACATGAAATACATTATGAGTTTTATGCAAGTGTGGTGGCAATACGAGACAATATGCAACAGGTCCAATTTTCTCTTGGATCCTGAATGGTCCTATAAATCGAGGTGACAACTTTGTCCCCTTCCCGAACCGTATGGTACTCTTATTAGGCCCAATACGAATGAAAACCTGGTCTCCCGCTTCATAACTTCGGTCGGTACTGTATGCATACGCATAGCTTTTCTTCCTATCCTATGCTTCCTTTAGTCTCTGCGTAATCTGAATCAATTCTGACCCAACTGTTACTCGGTCTTCTAGTCTATCCCAACTCAATGGTGTTCTACATGGCCTTCCATACAAATCTTTGTAGGGTGGCATTCTAATGGAGATATGATAACTGTTATTATAGGAAAACTCTACCAAAGGTAGGTACTTCTCCCACTGGGTTTGATTATTCATTACATACATCCTAAGCATGTCTTCCATGACTTGATTTACTCTCTCAGTTTGCCCATTTGTTTCAGGATGATAAGCTATGCTTAAGTTCAATTGAGTCCCCAACGCTGACTGTAAACTTGTCCAAAACCTAGAAGTGAATCTGGAGTCCCTATCTGAAATGATATTCTTAGGTATCCCATGCAAATAGATGACCTCACTTACAAACACACGTGCCACATTAGTGACATCATAAGTGTCTCTAACCGGAATAAAATGAGCACTCTTGGTTAACTTATCCACTATCACAAGAATGGCATTGTGTCTATGGGATGTGATTGGCAACCCCACAACAAAATCCATAGAGATGACTTCCCATTTGGACATAGGAACATCATGTGGTTGTAGGAGACCTACCGGGTGATGGTGATAGGATTTCACTTGTTGACACTCTAGGCATTTGGCGACGAAATGGACTGCGTCGTGCTTCATGCCTACCCAAAAGAAGAGCTTCCTCATATCTACGTACATCTTCTTCACACCCGGATGCACACAATAAAGTTCTCTATGGGCTTCCTTCAGTATGATGCTTCGAATATCCCCATTCTCAGGGATGTACATCCTTCCCCGATATCTTAACAGTCCGTCTGTTTCCAAACTATATCCTTCATACTTTGGATCTAATTACCTCCCTCTCTGGAGGTTTGAAGTAACCTTTAAATACCAACTGTCTCATTGGAGTTGTGCCAACACATGTTCCCTCAGATTGACCTTTAAGGTTACCAAGGAGAAGATACGTGGTCTCCTACTCAAGGCATCTGCGACCACATTTTCCTTTCCCTTGATGTACGAAATACCAAAATCGTACTCACTCATAAACCCACTCCATTGCCTTTGCCTGACATTCATATCTCTTTGAGTGAAGAGATGTTTTAAACTTTGATGGTCCATTTTGAGCTCAAAGTTTTGCCACACAAGATAGTGCCTCCAAATTTTCAGAGCTAGCATTACAACTACCAACTCTAAATCATGAGTCACATATAACTCTTTGTGTTCTTCAACTTCCTTGACGCATAGGCTATCACTCCTCCATCCTGCATTAGCATGGCCCCTAACCCTTGCTTCGAGGAATCTGTGCAGACGGTGAAGTCCTTTTCCATATCGGGCACTCGTAGAATTGGCGCACTAGTTAGTAACCTCTTAAGCTCAATGAATGCACTATCACATTCTTATGTCCATTCATACTTGACCCCCTTGCATTGAAAAGTGGTGATGGGTTTCGCTATTTTTGAGAATCCTTCCACAAATCTCTGGTAATAACCTGCTAGCCCAATGAAACTTCTCACCTCATGGGCATTTTTTGGCACTAGCCACTCCATAATGGCCTTTACCTTTTCTAGGTCCACAAAGATTCCTTCGCCAGAAATGATATGACCTAAATAGTGGATCTCTTTCTAGAAGAAGGAACACTTCGACAGCTTCCCATACAATTTGTTCTCTCTAAGGCAGGACAACACTATTTGCAAGTGTTCCTCATGTTCTCTTTCATTCTTGGAATAGATGAGTATGTCATCTAGAAAGACTTGTACAAAACAGTCTAAGTACTTCTAGAACACACCGTTCATGAGGCTCATGAATACTTCTTCCGCATTGGTCAATCCAAAAGGTACTACAACAAACTCGTAATGTCCAAACCGAGTTCGAAAGGCGGTTTTTGGGATATCACCTTCCTTGATCCTTAACTGATGATACCCTGATCGCAAATCAATCTTTGAGAATACTGCTGCTCCTTTCATCTGATCGAAGAGGTCATCTATTCATGGCATTGGGTACCTATTTTTCACTGTAGCATGGTTCAAGTCCTTGTAGTCTATACACAGTCGTAAGGATCCATCCTTCTTCTTTACAAAAATTATTGGTGCACCCCAGGGTGAGACACTGGGCCTTATTAGCCCTAATTCCAGTAACTCTTTCAACTGCATTTGCAATTCACAAAGTTCCAGCGCTATCATCCAATACGGAGTCTTGGAGATTGGTTCTGCACCAGGTTTTAGCTCAATAGTAAAATCAAGCTCCCTCTCAGGAGGTAACCCTAGTAACTCATTCGGAAAAACATCTTGAAATTCTGACAATACCAGGTACTGATCCAATGAGGGTCCCTTCCTTTCAGTCACTGCTTCCACTACATACAATTGACACCCTTGTCTCAAGCATCGTTTAACCTTCATAGTTGATATAAAGCGTAACGACACTTTTCTCTGTACACCTTGGATCTCTACTGGTCTTCCTTCATCGTCGACACAAAGCACCCTCTTTGCGAAACAATCTACCAAAGCTCAATGAGCTGCTAACCAATCCATTCCAATGATTAGGTCATATGCCCCAAGTGCAGTGACGTATACCTTCAACCTGGTAGTACACACTCCCAGATCTACTATACAATTATCAGCACTAGGTCCTACTGCATGTTTTTCCCCCGAAGCCATCTCGACTTGTTTAAATTCATCATGCTCGTAGGCTACCAACCCACTCTTTTCTAATGTAGATGGTGAAATGAAACTATCCATCGCACCAGAATCAAACAAAATATTAATATTAATATGATTTAGCATACTTGATGACTCCACCATCGTGGATTGATGTTTGGCCTGGCGGTTATTAACCACTGCGTAAATCTGGTGGCTACTACTTGATCTCCCCATCGGTGCCATTCCTTCTCTATGCACGAACCCTGATTGTAACTCTAGGTAGTCATGCTGGTAATGGGGTCCTCCACACCCCCAACAGGTAACACGAGATTGAACCTATGTATTGCTATATGACTGTCTCTGAAATGAGTTCCTTCTCGTGGAGCCCCTACCCCTACTCGTTGTTCCCTGAGATGGTCGTGGACCTGTCTGTGCCATTGGAGATGAACGAGATACTGCACTCGCAGCCATTGAAATCCCTACAGATACTGTCCTTGGCATGACTCTGTTATCATATGGCGGTGGCCTTGAGCCCCCTCCCTTAGGAAATGTCCTCGGGGCCTTTCCTATGAATCTCGGATGATGCGGAAATGTCGTTCTTGTACCCCCGGTTAATTTCATGTGTTCTTCTGCATAACGTGCATTTTCCACCGCTTCTTCTACTGAAGACTGTTTCCACATCCGCACCATAGATCTTATCTTAGGGTTCAATCCATAGATGAAGCGCTCTACCTATCGTTGGTCATTGTCCATATACGAAACATATTTGACCAGTTCCATAAATCTGATCTCATATTCTTCTACAGTTCTGTTTCCCTGTACTAAGGCATGAAATGCCCCTACCTGTTGTTCCTCGTAGTATGCCGGTAGTAATTTAGAAACTTTTATTCCCATTAAAAGACTCTAGTACACAACATTAAAACTAATTAGAACCCATTATTTACCTTATAACAAAGGAAACCCTAATATCAAACCCAAAACAAGCACACAACCCTAAAATTAAAATTATAAATTTAATTTACTAAACCCCAGAACATTAAATAATTAATTATAAATAAGAAACCCTAATTTTTAAATTACTTGCTACCTATAACCTAACCCTAGAACCTATTATTCCTAATAAATATTTTAGTACACAACATTAAATTAATTAGAACCCATTTTTTACCTTATAACAAACCCTAATATTAAATCCAAAACAAGCACACCTTAACCTCTGATTAGATTAACTTAAATTAAAATTTAATTTACCTATAAACTAAACCCTAGAACATTAAATAATCAATTATAAATAAGAAACCCTAAAATTATTAATAAACTATCATAACCTTAAAATAAACAAAAATTTAATAAACGCTAACAATTTCTTATAATAATTAAATTTACCAAACAATTCTACCTAGACGACACTAAGAAACTTTCCCACTTCTAGTATTTATACCAGCTCTTCTCTTTCTCTTAAACCCAGGCTCTTTGTCCTGAAGATGGATCCTGATCTGGATCCGAAACGTCGACAATCTAATGACTATACTGTGGTTTTTCTGATCAAAAATGAAAAAAAAACACTATTGGTTCCCTTGCCCTGTAGCTACACTAGCCTTGCACCATACTTGCCAATTCCTATGCTTACTCTCCTAGTGCATATGCCACCTCCTCCCTGCCTGTCCTAGTCTAAGTCCTTTTAACTTTTCGCTTACAACTAAATATCCTCTGGTGCTTGACTCGTGAGATTTTCCCTGGCACGTAGTGTTGGCGTTGTTGAATTCTGCACTGAGATTTAGCGTTGACTTTGACTGGTGGAATGGAGTGGAGGGACTTGGCACTTGGCTTGATGAATTGTGTGTACGGTCTCGTGATCTTGGCGCTTGGATAATCGGAGATTATTCTTTAGGATAGTACTTTGTTACTATTGATAATTAAACTATTCATATGTGAATTTATTTGTAAAAGTGATATGTGTGGTGGGTTGGTGTTATTGCTCTTCTTAAGGTGCTATGCTTGGTGGGGGTCGTGGGTTCAAAACCCTTTAATTAAGTGAAATAATTCAATTTTTTTATTTATTTATTTTACTCATTAAAAAAAAAGACAAAATACCTAACCTAATTAAATTAAATTAATTAAATTTTAAACTAATTTATAACAATTTACTTAAGAATTTAAAATTAAAATAAATAATTCTTGAAACTTTAATTTAAAATAATTATAATTAAAATAAAAAAAAATTAAACAACTAATTCTAAACAATTAAAATTTTAAAAAATATATAAAAAAATTGCTCGTGAAATACTTTATATATAGGAAATCAGCATCGTGGGTCCTCGCATGAGGCCCACGTGCCTGCTCCCCAGGTGCTCATCCCTTTCGAGACTCCTCTTCGTGGCCTCGTGTGTGCTAGTGCTAGTCTGGTCATGGCTTTGTGCGTGGCGGTGGCGCTGGCTTGTAATAGTTTTTTATTTTTCCTTCGCAACAAACTACTCTGTATGAGCCTGGTGAGAGATCGTGGAAAATCTCATTCAACTCAGACTGTTCTCTGGGAATTTGTATGGTAGGTAACGACAATATCTTGCCACTCTACATGTTTTTTTTTTTTTTGGTAGAAATGAATTTACTATTGATGCTTGGCTGAGCCCGTTTCATCGTTGATTGTTGTATGTTTGTCTGTCTAAGAATCTATAAGCGGTGTTAATATTTAATATCTGAGAAAATATCTACGACGGTTATTTGTTTGCGAGCTCATCGTTCAAACCCTCACTCAATGAGATGAGACGAGACGACGAATGTTGAAGAAAGAAATAAAAGGATACTTACTCGGAGGGTTTCGAACCCGCAATCTCCAAATTTAAGTTGTTATGTATAATCTGAGGATTTTATCAATGGTAGGCAAGCAGGTAGTCTTCCAAATGACCAGGTACGTTGCCACCACGTCCACGTCGCTTTCAATGTGCATGGAAATGTAGTGTTTAATCCAATCTTTAAATATTCAAATTAATTTACTCGAAGATCTCGTGATCGACTCCCGTAGAGGTCAAAGGCACAAAATATTTAGTTTAGGTGAATCTATCTAGCCTGCACTTTTGTGGTTGGAATCTGAGGTTTGTATTGATGTCTGCACTTTTGTGGTTGGAATCTGAGGATTGTATTGATAATGTCTGTTGTGTGCTACTGATAATTTTGTCGCCGAGAATGCAAAGATTCAAGTATTGTGTGATTATAATAATAACAGGGGGATGAAGCCGAGAATCGGTTGATTTCTTCTCGGTTTTTATTTAGGTGCAATAATAATGTTTACCGGATATCGAACTCGAGCTGCAGGTCCATGAGATTCGGTTTATCTCGCCTGCGTCAGGGTTCAAATCCTTAACGTTAACTACCTGCTGACTTGGCACTGGTGGTTATATCAATCTGAAATGTTTTACATGGTCGAGAAAACGATCGGGACTATGCCGAAATTTATCCACAAGAAAAAGCCACAAACCCTAGTTTACTATGGTAATATTTAATTTTTAAATTAACTCAAGCCACTTGAAATAAGTTGCCATATTTTGGGTTTTTATGGTTTATACTAGGCTTGTTACTGTTACTCAATGTTTTAATGGGGCTACGCAAAGCATAGTAGCAGGTGGTGCGCTCACCTACCTTTCCCTATAGTCCGTAGAAACTGACAATCCGTTTATTCTCGAGGAAAATTCTTCTGTTTTATAGACAATGAAAATGCACGATTTGATGGCTTTTGTAGATTCATAGCATACCATAGCTCGAATGTCTAAGATGATTCAATCAGAATGGGGTACCCATTATTCAAATTAGATGGTTCGCTTATGATTCTTCGTTAGCTTAAATTGGTTATGGCCTCTATCCAGCTTAATCATGGTGTTGAATCCAAAAACGGTTGACATTGTTTATTTTCTCTTTGAAATTTTGATTCTGAATGTTGCAAATGTCTATCAAAAATATATCGCCGAGGGTCATGAAATTGGGAAATTCGAAAAATTGGTGATTTCACAAAATTGGGGTAATCATAGGAATAAATTATCAAATTTAACATAGTTACCAACTTAATGAGAACTGTGACCTCAAAACGAGAACTTTGGCCCAAAAAACCCACATTTTTGCATAAAAAACATGAAAATCAACCCCCAAATGAAAAAGTGGTGCTATCAGCATCACCATTTTTTCAAACAGGGTCAAATTACAACATTTTTCAAACGTGGCCTTCAAAACTCATATAGTAGCTCAAAAAAACCTTAAAATTAACACCTAAATAAAAAAGTTACGCTAACTAAAAAAAAAATGTCAAAACTTTAAAATTATGGCTAATTACAACCTAATTGAAACCGTGGTTTTGACAATAGATCCCTATGCCAAAAAAAACCCTAAATTGGATACAAAATCATCACTTTAAAGTTTATTTATTAACTTTTTTTTATCTTAAATTTATATTGAAAAATAAATAAATAATTTTTTTTTTTTTTTTTGTAATGAAGCAAAAAACACGTTTATAAAAATATTCAAAACCTAAATGAAACAAAAAAGAAAAACATTAAAAAACGGGTGGAAAAAAGAAACCTAAAAAATAGAAGAAAAAAAATTAAAATTTCTCAAAAAAAAAAGGAGTGATCTAAGAAAAGGGTATATATTTTAAAAAAATAATAAGGAAAAAAACACTTGAAACCTAAAAAAAAACTTAAAAAAAAAAAGAAAAAAAAAATAAAAAACACTAAAAATCACTAAAAAAACTTAAAAAAAAAAACAAAAATTTAAACAAAATATTAAAAAAGTTATAAAATTATAAAAAAAATCAAAAAAGGAAAAAACCCTAAACTAAAGAAAATCTAATGTTTAATAAATTGTAATTTTAAAATAAACATAAATAAAAAAAAACAATACAAAATATATAGAAAAATATTCAACAAATATTAAAATGCTTAACAAATTTTAATATTACAAAATATATAGAAAAATATTTAACAAATACTAAAATACTGAACAAATTTTGATATTAAAATAAATTAAAGTCAAAACCAATTAATTCACATATAAATGGTTCATCAATATACAATTTTTAATGTAAGATTTATAGAAAACTAATTGTTAAAATAAAATTATACATAAATAAATGCAATTTTTTATAAAAAAACATTTCACCAAAACTACATTTTAAAAATTAATTATTATTATGCTTAACATATTTTATTTTCAAAGTGAATTTTAATTAAATTAGAAATTTCAATTTA
>ML776706.1:1650991-1712222 GCA_009831015.1 Picea engelmannii | reverse complement strand
ATTATTTTCTATGTATTGAAGTAACGATGAACAATATCTTAAAAATGATGTTTTTTACTACATTTTAAAAGTATGGAACAATAAATCAATTAAGGAGACAAAATTACATGAAAAAACTTAATTTCAAAAAATAAATGGAAAAATTTATTTATAAGATTGAAAGGAGCATGGAAAAATTACTAAAAACATCGTTGAATAAAAAATAAAAATAAAAATAATTAGAAAAAAATTGAAAATACATGAAAAACAAGCATTTAAAAAAATAATGTGGAAACATTGTGGATCGAAAAATTTTAAATATCAAAAAACCATCTAAAAAGGGTAGGGGGGTGCTACCGGTAGCACCATTTTTAAAAACAGGGTAAAAAACTTGACCCCCCAAAAAATGAGAACTCTGTAGAGTTCTCGTTAAGTTGGTAACTATGCTATTTAGGCAAAAGCCTAAATTTGGTCTTGAAAATATCGGAAAAGTTGGCGAGTTGAAAAACTCTAAAAATAGGGAGAAATCAGAGATTTTTGCAACACCATCACTCTTGAGAACTCATTTTAGATTTATTCATTGGATTCTATTCTTGCAATACCCAAAACGTTTTCATTTCTACAACCTGTGATTGAATGGGACTTCCACCCTCTGATAACTTTTTAATCAATGTATCTTCTTCACTATCTTCTACGCCTTCATACTCGATATTACATGTCACTTAGTTTGGGAGAAAGGTTAGAGAATTGGTTTATATATTTATATATACCCTGGTAATAATAGTAAAAGAAACCCTAGGATTTAGATTTAAAATGAGGAGTATATTTGTTAAATAAAAATGGATAGTATATTATGCGGGATTTAACTTCCACAAAACTTGCATTTCTTTGAAATGGTTTAGATCTGTAACCTGACAGATTATTTTCTTTTGTATATGACTAGCTTAGCGTTTTTGTAAGCCTTGTAGATTAGTTTTCGTTGACCCTCCTTAGAATTTCTCAACAATCTAAGAGTTTCTTGAGTATTAAATTGCTGACCTGGCATCATGGACTTGTAGATCTAGTTTTTTTAAAGTTTAAATCAAGTGCATAATATAATTGTTGTGATCTTTATTCCTAAATTGTTGTAATCTAGATCCTGACAGTTTCTGTGGTATTTGTTGCAGCTCATGCACATCATTATACCCTTTTCATTTTCAATTCGTATTAATTATATATATATACAGATTTGTTTATATATAATCAAAATAATACTGCGTTTGGTTTGCAGGTTAGATGGGATTGGAGCTAGAGCTTGGAGCTTTAGCCCTTAGGCCCAAATTTCAAACAAAAGCTCTGATACCATGTGTAGTGGCCAGTAAAAAAAATCAACAAGCCTAGTAAAATCCTTACAATTACGCATAACATTTCTAACATAGAATTTTTGAGTGCGTAAATAATTCATTAACTTCAAATAAGCATATAAAATTTCAGTAGAATTTAACATTTAACATTTAACTACAGCATAAAAATAACTTAGCCATTTCACAAACAAATTACCTGATTCTATCAATATGATTGTTCGTTCCCTGCTGCCTTGTTGCCTTGTTGTTGCCTTCCTACTGCCTGATGCACTGAACAACACTGCCCAAACCTACTATCCTCCCAGCCAGCTAGGAGAAACCTGTCCGGCTCCCTAGCTCCAGGAAACCGAAAGGAATCCTGGCTCCCGTGCCCAAAACCCCCAGCAAACCGGTGCCCCCTGTACTAATCCTCCCGACTACAGAACTCAACTTCTATGCAAATCCAAGAGAACCCCCAAATAAAAATTTCCTCATAAAAACTGATCCCCCTCCTCTGTAACCTCCTCTGCTCATATCCCTCCTTCACCGCCCTTTCCTCATTTACTTCCTTACCTACCCATAGTTTTTTTTTTGTAAATAAAAAGGAAAAACCTGTTATATTAATCTTTCAAGAAAGAGAGACACTTGGCATACATATGCCAGCTGTCCTGCCTATACAGGAAACTAGGACAGATACCCTGTCCACAACAGCATGCAAAATTAGGCGTCATGTTTTGCCACCCTGCCCGAAGGAAACCAGGGTGTGTGTCCATTATGCTTAACAGTAGAAGAAAGTCTGTACTGGAGCTAACTAAGCTAAGAACTGGAGAGAAACAACTATGATAAATAGTAACAGAAAAGATCATGTAGACCGTGAGGGAAAATAAAACCTTTTCAATCGGGATTGCCGCCAGTGCCAGGGATGACGAAGGGTTGTGTGCATGTCGGGCATTGGAGCTGTGGCATAGCTTTGGAGTAGGCCGCGTAGAGCATGTCTAGGCACTGGCTGACCCGTTCAGCTCTGAAGATTTGGTCCTTCACTAGGCTACGCACTTCAAAAATCAAATTTAGGTGCTCTGGATGCAGGAACGGTGGCAAAGGTGGCGAATTCCTTTCGGTCTCCGCTTCCTTTTGACCCGGCATCGTCCTCTGCTTCGGCATGTCATCCTCCTCAGCCTCCATTGTCTTGTAGCCTGGTGTTGTCCTCTTCGTCTATGAGGCAGCTATGCATTTCGACGACTCCTCCTCCACTGGGCAGGCTGTGAATTCTGCACTCGGAGCATTGGTGGGAGTAGGAGAATCCCCCGAATTGGGTGCAGTTGACGTGTGACCAAAGCTCATTGGAGGATCCCAATTGTCTGGGACAACGAACAACCGGATCTCGGGGAAGTCTAGTTGTAGCATTATGGACAGGTCCTCTTCAACGTAGGTTCGAGGCGACGAGTTTAGTGCAGTGGCGCCACTTTGGCTCTTTTCCTTGGCCAAGAGCATGGCCCTAGCAAACCTATGGTGCCATTTCCTTCATGTATTCGCTGCGTACCATCCAGCGCCTCTGCGAGGTCTGCCCCTTGCCCGTGGCATGGCAAGAGCTAAGACGAAGCCTTATACGCAGTGGTGCTTGCTCTGCTGAATCAAATTTGAATGCTTAATGGGAGGTTCGCTTAAACTGATAAACACATAAGCCATGGCAGGCAGCATTAACGCGAAGAGCTTAATGCTCTGGCTGGCCGTCCCTTGCTCGCGCGCAAGGAGCTCCATCAGTATCCAGTGGTCGACGGAGGTGAAGGCCTTAATAATTGTCCGTAGCTGGGAGTAGGTGCCACCATAAATGACCCCTCCATTGGCGCATCCACGTGCCCATTCTATCCACTTGTCACCCCATATGGGGGTAGGAGATCCTTGTCAGCTAGGAGTTGACATTGTTGGAATAAGTCAGAGGCTTCTGGGGTCTGAGCGTCCCAGATTATTCGTTCTAGTCCTCTTTGGACTCCTTCATTTTCCAGGTAATCAGCCACTCCATTTGCCTTCCTCTTAACGTGGGAGGGGATAATGATGAAGTTGCACTTGAGTGTATTATTTAAGTCCTCAAGCAGTCCTGCAAGTTGCCAGCTGGGTGATATTTTTTGCGGGTTTCCCCCATGCAAGATCTTGGTGATTAGATGGATGATGATTTGGGAGTCCCCTTCCAGAATTATTTTGTAACTGGATAGGGCAACAGCAACTTGGAGGCCTTGTAGTAGGCCCGTTATTTCCGCTACATTGTTTGTGGTTTCCCCTAGATACCCTGCTGTCAAGGCTAGAATTTCCCCTGTGGAGTTTCTGATCACCGCCTCGTAGCCTGTGGGTCCTGGATTTCCTTTTGAGGCTCCGTCAAAATTGATTTTTACAAATCCGTTCGGGGGGGGGGGGGGGGNTGAGATGGGGGTTCGAGTCTTGGGGGCATGGCCTACTACTAGGTCATTTAGATTGAGTTGCCAACTGTGAAGGGTGCTTAATTCTTCGATTGGACAAGCCCTGTCTCCCGCTTGCCAGCTCTTGCTTCTGATTGTTTCCTTGATGTGTGTAGCCACTCTATTCTAAGTGAACTCTGGGGTGGATTCCTTGGAGTGAAAGATTCGTTTGTTTCTCTCCTTCCATATTTTCCAAAGAATGAAACCTGGGAGGAGTTTCCAGATGTGGTTCAGAATGGGGTTGTTGAAGGTGCTTGCACCCCAGTGCTCGATGGTATCTCTGGTGTTACCTCTGTTTTGATTGGATCTGCGCATGATTTGGGCCCCCTGATACCAAAATACTTGGCTATAGTGACAGCTATTGAAAAGATGCTCCTTGGTTTCTTCTTGGCTATGACATAAAACACATATTGAGGGCCCAATCAATCCCCTTTCCGGAGGTTATCCCACATCAGAATTCAATTGTGAATAATTAGCCAGAGGAAGGTAGAGACCTTTGGCCAAAGTGCCTTGTCCCAAATTGTGCCCCAGATGGTGTCCTTTTCCTGATTGTGATAGTTTCCTTGTACATAGTAGGCTTCTTTTACCGAGAATTTGCCTGAGGTAGAGTGCCCCCATTGAAGGATGTCGGGTCCCTCCTTGATGGGGATTTTCCTGCATGCTGCTTCATTTTTCCAGGCTGATAAGTTGACGTCGGGAGGGATTCCTAGATATTGACTAGAGGTTTTCCACTGCCTCCAGTTTTGTCTCGCTTCCAGAGGTTTCCAGAGGTCCTTTACCTTTAGTGAAGGTGCTTGATTGAGAGCATGCTGTAGTGGTGTGAGCTCAGCGAGTTCAGTTAGAGGCTGGAGTTGTTGCCACGAATCCAGCCAAAACTCTGCATTGTCGCCATTGCATACCTCCCAGAAAGCGTGCTTTTGTACTAAGTCTTTGTTTTGCCAAGCTGTGTTCCAGATGTTCGAGCCCTGTAGTCTGATGTTGTGGCGGATCAGTTGATCGAGCGACATTGTGGAGGCGTATTTATTCTTCTAGATTTGTGCCCATAATGCATCTGGCGTTTTCATCCATCTCCACCATATCTTGGCCCCCATTATCTGATTAAGCCTACCAGGGTCTTGAAGTCCAAGGCCTCCCATGTTTTTAGGTGTGCAGACCTTGTCCCAACTTACCAAAGCCCATTTCTTGTTTGGTTGCAGACCTTTCTAGAGGAAATTCCTCTGAATGTTTCTGATAGCTCTGATGATTTGTTTGGGTGTGGCTAGGGCTGTGAAGAGATAGGTTGGGAGGGTCTGAAGGACCGATTTTAGCAAGACCAATCTGGCTGTGATGTTTAGGGGTCTGAAGGTCCAATTGGCCAGACGGTTTGAAATACAAAGGAGGAGGTTGTCCCAGGAGATGGACTTGGCAGGCGCTCCCGTGAGAGGAATGCCCAGGTAATTGGATGGAAGGGAGCTCCTAGGGATGCCCAGGATTTTGGAAATGTTTAATTGGACTGCTGCAAGAGTGTTAAAAAAGAAAATCTTGGATTTGTCAAGGTTCAGAGTCATGCCCGAAGCTTCGGTGATGTCAGACAGGATGGAGTTGAGATTTTGGGCTTCTCGTGCAGTGGGGGAGTTAATGAGGAGGGTGTCATCAATGAATTGGCTATGAGAGGGGGCTGGCCTGATGTTATGCAGGGGAAGGCCTTTGAGGCTACCTTCCTGAACCAAATATTTGATGTAGTGGCATAGGCCCTCCGCCATTAGGACAAAGAGGAAGGGTGAGAGTGGATCCCCCTACCGAATACCCCTGGAGGCCGAGAAGGGCCGGGAGGGGACCCCATTTACTAGTATTGAGAAGAAGGTTGAGGAGGTGAGATTCATAATCCAACTAACCCAAGTTTGATCAAACCCGAAGGAATTTAGGATGGCTTTAAGATAGTGCCTGCTGGCTTTGTCTAAATATTTTGAGAGATCAAGTTTGATTAGCATACCTGGGATTTTTGCTGATTTGAGGGAGTTGATTACCTCATGTGCTAGTATGACACTGTCCATAATCTGCCTACCTTCCACATAGTCAGCTTATTCTTTGGAGATGACAAAGGGCAGAATTGGCTTAAGTCGATTTGCAATTACCTTGGTTATGATCTTATAGATGACATTGCACAGGGCTATGGGTCTGAAGTGCTTGGGGTTGGTGACTCGCTCTTCCTTCGGAATGAGAGTAAGGAAGGTAGCATTGAAAGATTGAAGAACCTGGCCCGAAGTTCGTGATTCCTCGACCACCCCCCAAATGTCCTTCCTTATAATATCCCAACAGTGATGGAAGAAGTCTGTAGTGAAGCCATCAGGGACTGGTGCCTTTCCAGGGGGCATGTCCTTTGCTTCTTGATCCACCTCCTCCTAGGTGATTGGCCTTGTTAGAGTAGCATTCTATTCAGGGGTGATGAGTGAGGGGATGTGACTGGTAACTCGGGTGATGGCTTCCTTTCGATCCTGCTTGTTTTCCGTCAGGAGGTTCTGATAATGTCGTATGAGCTCTTCTTCAATGTGGGCATGATCTCTTAGCAGGTTACCGTGCTCATCTTCCAGGTGGGTTATTCTGTTGATGTGCCTCCTGTGGATCATTGTTCTGTGGAAAAATTTTGTGTTCTTTTCCCCTTCCTTAAGCCACTGCAGCCTGGATTTTTGCCTCAAGAGGATTTCTTCCTACTGTCTTCTCTGCTCCAAGTGCGATTGTAATTGCTCCTCCTCCTGCATGAGCTCAGCAGTTTGAGTTCCTGTTATGAATATTTTTTGTATCTCGATTAGCCTATTCTCAGCATCCTTGATGCTCTGAAATATGTCATCGAAGGTATTTTTGTTCCAATATTTGAGCATTTGCTTAAAGTTTTTGAGCCATTGCTGGAATTTGTACATCTTGGTGCCATGGTATGCCTCATCTTGGTTCCACCAAGTTTTCTCTAGCTGCTGAAAGTCTAGGTGTGCAAGCCAGAATTTCTCGAACCGGAAGGGTTTAAGTGTGGGAGTAGTTTCTGTTGCAATCTGAAGGGAAATTGGCCAGTGGTCCGAGCCCGCTTTGGGGAGGATCAATCTTTCCATTTAGAGACCTCTTTATATCAGCTCTTCTATAACGAGGAAGTGGTCAAGTCGGCATGCAACATGTTGACTGCCTGATCTGCGGTTGGACCAGATGAAAGTTTCATTGTTGTTTTCTATATCTAGTAGATTTAACTGTTCAGGAAGGGTTTTGAACTTACTGTTGTCTTGCTCAAGTATTTTTCTTCCCCCATCTTTCTCCTCTAGTGACATGATCATATTGAAGTCCCCTCCCAGGTTACAGTTGGGCGTGGTGACCAGGGATTTAACATGGGCCAGCTTGTCCATGAACTTGATTTTTTCCTGTTGTCCTTGAGGGATGTAGACATTGGTGATGGTCCCCTCTTGATTCGAGTCTATTACTTCAAAGTGGGCTCATAGGGTTCATGTGGTGGAGAAGGGCCCACTGAGGATGGTGTGGTTTGGGTTCCATAGAATAGCTAGGCCTCCTGAGGCTCCCGCTGTGTCCATGTAGAAGTAGTTACAATCCTTCCAAATACGTTGGAAGATGTTTTCCACTTCCACTCCCGCACATTTTGTTTCCTATAGAATTAGGATGTCTAGACTTTCCTCCTTTATGCAGTCCCTGAGGATTCTTTTCTTAGATTTTGCGTTGAGTCCTCTTATGTTCCAGGTTATGAGCTTCATCATTAGGAGGAAGAGTGTGGGTGCAGGTATCCCTCCGAGAGATTTTGAATCTGACCTGAGTTGATCATGATATTTCCCGCTTCTTTGATTAGATGATGTGCTGGTTTTCGCCCTCGCCACTTATTCTCTCATGGGATTTTCTTAGAGCCAGAGCTAGATTCTGTGGAAATACCAAGGTGAGCTTTGGATCTTGTCGTTGAGTCGAGGAAGACTTTATGCACCTTTCTAAGCTGCTCTTCTAGGAGGCCTTGCAGATCTCTTAAGTTGAGGGCTTCTTCCAGTTTTTCGAAGTCGATACCTACTAGATCTTGGGCGTCCAACTACATTGGTGTATCACCATATGCATCCCCCCTTTCCTCGGCATGGGTCTCTTTGTTCTAGCCAGGGGGGGGCATGGGGCTTGGATCTGTGCCTTTCTGTGATCCATTGTGCGGATCTTGGATTTTCGCATCCTCAGGGAGATGGCTTAGTATATCATAGGAATTATTGGTTGAGATGCCAGGTTTGGGGCCAGCTACTGGCTTTTGAAGGGGGTTCTTCTTCCTTCATTGGATCATTATAAAGCCATATTTATACATATTTTGATCGGCTTTGGGAGCTGGCTGATTAAGTGGGCAGTCCTGGAATAGGTGGTCGTGCTCATGGCATCTTTTGCATCTAAACGAGATGTGTTCATAATTGAGGGTTTGCGACCAGTCCTCATCCTGATACTTCGGTATTACTTCTCCTAGTAGGGATTGAGCTATGTTCATGTACACACATATTCGGGCATATGAGGTGTATTTTCATTGTTTTGTGGCTTATGAGGCTTTGACACATTGATCGATTTTGTTTCCTATTCCCGTGAGAATCTCTTCCATCCAGAACTCTTGTGGGAGGGAATAGAGGCAGATCTAGATGGGTGCCATTGTGAAATCTTCCTTATCCGGGATGAAGCGCTCTGTCCAGAACCTGAGGAATAGCCCTGCTGAGTTGAAAAAATATGGGTCGTTCTCAAAGATACGATCTTTGTCTTCTAGGTTATACATAATGATTGTGAAGAAGCCTTTTGAGCTAAGTTGAACCTTGTAGTCTCCCTTGGGGTTCCACCAGTGCTTGATCCATTTGTTTAGGTCCCTTTCTGATGGCCAGAGTCCCAGGAACTTACCAATGAGAGCATGTTCTTGCATGAACTGAGTATGTTCACCAACCCTAGTTGAGCTTATGAGGTATTTGGGTGCCTTATCCATTTGGGGGATGCATTTTTCGGGCTCCCATCCTCGGGGCGGTTTGGGGCGAGATGTGTTGGCTTTCGTTTCCATTTCCTTTCTAAAACCATGTTCCTTGGCAAGGAGTTCTTCCCGAATTTGCAGCGGCAGCTCGAATGCAGGTCGCTTTGTTCTCTTGCCCGATCTATCGTTGGCAATTATGTTACTGTAATAGGGGGGTTTCCCCCCCTCCTCGATGCCCATGTATGTAGACCAGAGCCGGTAATGGTTCGCCCGGGGATAGTTGGCAGTTGGGCTGCGGCATGTGCTGGAGCGATCAAACTGAGGTGCGCATGGGTTTTAGGCTAGGGTTTTTCCCCCCATGAGGATCCCTTACCTACCCATAGTTAATTCCCCTTATCCTTTCATTTATTATTTTATCCTTTCGTAATTAATATCTTATCCCTTTCCGTGTACGTAACATTTTTAATTTAAACAATATAACTTATTAATCTTTTAAATTTAATACCCATGTTATTGAACGTAATAGGTATTTAATTAATTAATTAATTAATCAAAATTATAACCTTTAATTAATTAATAAATACTTAATTAATATCATTAGACCAATCTTTGTTTAGTTATTAACATGGTAGGAAAAATTAATTACCTAATAAATCTTTTACTTAATAATCCCTAAGTATATATTCTACTAGGGTTGTTACATAAGGGTTGGAAGATAAAAACACAATCTGCATCCATATCTTCTCTGTCGAGAAGAAAATAGTGAAATAAAAGTACAATCAAGGAATAAAGAAAACACAGGCAAGAGATACAAGAACGCAAGCAAGGTTTTGAGTTTGGGCTCTCATTCTAGCCACACACAAAGAGACAATAATGCATAAATAAAGGATACAATGGATAGCAAGGGTCTTTACTAAATAAATCAAATGACAAGGGGATTACAAGTACCATAGGAATGCATGTACAATAAAGCTCATGGCAATGAAATCTTCAACTGAATACAGAAAAAGAAAAACATGTGTAAATTAAATTTCATTGAAAGTAAAAACTTTAACATGCATACCTTAGCCCACTGCGAATTCTCCGAGGTCATTGTCCCACGCACACTACGTACATCTCCCACTTGCCAATCGATGTTACCTCACTGGTGCCTCCCATTAATGGCAATGGGTACGCTTCTTCCCCTTGATCCCCTTGAGACGCAAAGGGGCCATGCACAAAATACCAGATAATGCTAGCACTCAGCTCGCCTCACAAGGTTGAGCTACCACTCGTTACCCGAGTTGGGTATCCCAACTCCCACAAGAGAAAGTTCAGTCAAGATAAAATTTCAACAACATAACGTTACACATAAAGATGAGATCCATACTCCTCCTCCATCCTTTTTATAGAGTTTTTCAGTAATTAGTTTCCCAAATTCTCATAGAATTCCTTTTGCATTTAATTTATTTCGAAAAACCTCCCCTGTTGTTATTGGATAAATCCATAAGTGCGGACACAAACCTATCTCCCTAGATCCACCTGGATCTAGAACAAAGCAAGATAGAATATGACGCTTTCTTTAAGTTTTAGATATTGAATTTACCAGTAGGAAGGAATGAGTAGCATACCTTAATATCGCTTCCTAGGGTCTTTGTTGCTCCTGCTTCACTCTGGTGCTCTTGTGAGTTCAATACCAAGACAACACAAACCAACCAAAGTGATAGCAATAGCATAAACTCAATAAAAACCTATGTATGTGATCAAGGAATCATACAATAAAACACAACAAGATTTATAGGAAAGAATCATATTACTGTATCATATTAAATGTGAAAGAGAGATTACAACCATGGCCTTGATGTCGTAAGGTCCCTTCTAACTGTTCTTCTCTCCCCACACACTTTGACTCCAAGAATTCTGAGAGCATAGATCTGATGATATTCACAATCTATCTTGACAAAGCAAATCTCAAAGACACTCCAACCAAGCTAATAATTCCAAGCCAACCAAAGCTAACAAGCTCAAGAACCAACAAAGCTAACCCAATCTAACTTTATCCATTAGAACTCCTCTCCTTTTATAAGTTGAAGAGAATAAGGTGAGGAGGTTAGGATGATCCCACTAAATCATGAAAGCGAGTAAGATCCAATCCATTCAGATGCCACCTCACCATAGAAGTTTCTCCTTCTAGAAGATTCGAGAAAACGCTCATTTTTTCCACATGCAGTCATTCTCACACCCTAGCTATAGAGCAACCTGGGAACACCTTGCACCCTAGCTATAGTGCAACCTGCAAGAATGGGTCATTCTCACACCCTTCCTATATAGCAACCTGCGAACTCTTTTTTTTATAAGGTTTTTATATAGGAAAATGCAGCTTCTTTTCTCAGGAAAAGTTCTTCTCCCTTCTCTCTTTAGGAACTCAGGCCACTGACCCCTCTGAAGGCAACATATAGGGTTACATCATTAACGATCATAGGGATGATGAAAATAATGTGTAACAGAAAACTCATGTCCCATATGGGCCTTTCAATGTTTGTTTTATGAGTCCAAAGAAAGAAAACTCATGGGTTTTTCATGTTTAGAGAGTCTAAAAAGAGCTTAAAGAGGACTCCAGGGGGTTCCTTTTTCATATAACCTTTACGAGTCCGAAAAAGCGATAAAATTATACTCGGTTACATTCTCACATATTTACGAGCATGAGAAAGAACAAAGACTAAGCTCAGGATTGTTTTCATTTTTATGCAAGCTTTAAAACAAAACAAAACTATGCTTGGGATAGATTTTAATTTTTACACAAGCTTAAAAACTAAACAAAACTATGCTTGGACCTGGTTTCATTTTTATGCAAGCTTGAACCAGAGGAAACTATGCTTGAGGTAAGTGGTTTCATTTTTACACAAGCTTGAACCATAGAAAACTATGCTTGAGGTAAGTGGTTTCATTTTTACAAAAGCTTGAACCATAGAAAACTATGCTTGGACTTCCCAACGCATAACACATGGATGGTGGGTACTTAGCCCCCAACTTAAGAAACTAGCAGCTCAAATTCAACATGAAGTCTAGAGGCTGAGGCAAAGGCCCCACAAGCTTCGTTTCATCCAACGACAAAGGCGGAGGAAAAGAAGCTTTGAATACTAGACGAAGGACTTGACTCAAACAGAGAGGGGGAAAACTATTTCATTTTTTAATGAGCTTGACATAGAAACAAGAACTATGCTCGTAACCTCTATTTCAGTTTTGACTGAGTTTTCTACAGATATGCAAAAAATATCCTCAAGTGGTTTCATTTTTTAACGAGCTTGAAATTAGAAAACTATGCTCAAAGACCTCTGTTTCATTTTTTAACGAGGTTGCCGCAGAGACGCAAAAACTATCCTCGAGTGGTTTCATTTTTTAACAAGCTTGAAATTAGAAAACTATGCTCAAAGACCTTTGTTTCATTTTTTAACGAGGTTGCCTCAGAGACGCAAAAACTATCCTTGAAACCTCTATTTCATTTTTTAACGAGGTTTCCATAGAGACGCAAAAACTATCCTCGGAACCTCTGTTTCATTTTTTAACGAGGTTGCCACAGAGACTCAAAAACTATCCTCGGGACCTCTGTTTCATTTTTTAACGAGGTTTCCACAGAGACGCAAAAACTATCCTTGGAACCTCTGTTTCATTTTTTAACGAGGTTGCCATAGAGATGCAAAAACTATCCTTGGAACCTCTGTTTCAGTTTTTAACGAGGTTGCCACAGAGACAAAAAAACTATCCTCGGAACCTCTGTTTGATCATGGATTCCAAGAGGACAATGCTCCAGAAGGCGACCATGTCAAGGGACAAAACTCGGTCATGGCTTCCAAGAGGTCTTCATTTGACGGAAGAAACACACTCTGGAAGGATACCATGTCAAGGGTCACGATAGGAGTAAAGAGATCAAGCTCTAAGAACCCTATCGAAGAGATCACCGTGTCAACTACTGGATCTAAGTCATCAGAAGTTGAAGTCATGGGAGGCAACGCCACATAATTGACCTGTGGCAGGGGTGATACTGTCTGCATACAAGAAACATTCAGGGAGGCAATCCAGGTGGGGTCAATGAATCAAAGTTGATCAACAGTCACAACTCGTCCATCGTGAGGGAAAGATATCACACAAAAAAGAGTAGAGACAATAGATTTCATGGTATATACATAATCTCTCCCAAGGAGTAAAGAAAAATACAAGGGGTCTTGTACTACCATGACGTCAATAAAGACAGTTTTCCCTCCCAGATTTACAGGAAACTGAGGAAGGATCCCTAAAGGTTGACTAGTTCTTTTGTTAAAAGCTAACAGATTCTGCGTAATCGACGCAAGTGGAGGACAACCCAAAGATTGCCAAGCAATAGAGGACAACATACTAACAGACGAACCTTTATCTATCAATGTTTGAGGAACGTCCCAACCATAAACCTGGACTGTAATCTGGAAAGGCATATAAGAGGGAAGATGAGGTCCCGTTAGCACATCCTAATCAAAACGAATGGCTTCATTACTTGGAGGGGGTCCTACGTGAGAAGGAGGAATACACCTCGGCATGAGAGATTCTGTATCAACGAGAAAAACATGGGTAGTATCAGGTTTACTCTCGAGCGAGAGAGTAGGATCGACCGATGGAGAGATCAGATTGACCACTTGAGTTTCATTCTCCAAGGGGAGAATGGGGTCAACAGGTGGAAATGAATTGACTGCTTGGGTTTCACTCTCTAACGGGAGAGTGGGGTTGACCGAGGATGGTATCGGCTCTACCACTTTGTCAATTGGTTCAACTAAGGATGTGACCAGATTGAAGACATGATCAACCAGATTGACCGGTGAAGGGACCGGAGTGATCATTCCATCAACTACAGGTGGGTTGAGAGAAAGCTTGTGATAAGCAGCTGGAAGTTGAGGCTGTGAAATAGTCATGTCTTCCAGTAATTTCGAGGCTTCTTCCATATGAGGACAAAGATGAGTGAGACGACTCCCTTTGCATAACATACACGAAAACTTGACTCTACTTTTCTTCTTCCCAACCGTATCATGACTAGTCGACGGGAAGTCATCAGCATGTTGTTCAGAGGCTAACGACGTGGGTTGGCGAGGATGTGTAGACCATGCTTCTATAACCCTAGATAAACCTGGGCAATCCTTAATAAGATGGCTACCCTTACAAAGTCTGCAAGGGTACTTGGGCTTATGGGTTGTTTGGGCGATCTTGATATCATCAACACTCCCAACATGATTAATAGTAACTGGTTGTTTTCCAACATGTTTGACAGTGGTTGGAGGTTTGTATCCTTGCTTATTTTTCTTCTTCTTATTCTTTCGTTTCTTCTTCTTCTTATTCTTTCATTTATTCTTCTTCTTATTCACTGGGTTACTAGTTTCAAAACTTTCACCCAACGAAGAAGATGAAATGGAAGGCGACATTGCAAGCGAAGAAGGTGAAGAAGACCTTATTGGTTAAGAAGGTGAAGGATCAACATGAGGTTTATGCTCTTGGGGGGAATTTCTTACGATCGAAGCACTTACTACATTCGGGATTACCTAAGTGGAAAACAACCACACCGATAATCCAATTGTGAGATCTGGAAGGCTCAAAGTAGCAATGTGAGGAGGACCAATGTTTCCATAAAAGGAAAAACAAAAGGTTCCCCTAGAGAAGAGGTTCCTTCATTGGTCATTTCAGGAACTGATGCCATGAAAAACAAAAATCCAATCTAGTGTCCACTAGGGAAAACAAACAGCACACGTTAAAAATCTAGGAAGCAAGCAAACAAACAAAACCTTCTCACAATGAACACACTAGTTGGTGATGAAATCCAACATCATGGGAACAAAGTAAGAAAGGGATGAGATAGAGCGGGTGGAAAAGTTACGTTGACGACCTGCTTAATGGACTTACACCCTAGTGCAAGATTCCACACATAATCGTGGGTATACCCTCCAAGGAGCCCGAGTGAGTTTGGCCAACGTCGATTCCAGGTACTGTGAAGACTTGCCCCTCCACAGTCACCTCGTGTAAAGAACCTGGAAAGATAGGCCACTAAGGTTACCAACAACAACAATAAATCCTGGGGGGACAGTCAACAGTCCGATCCACACGCAAGGGTAGGGTATCTAGCCCGAAATCAACTTGAGAGGCTTCCACTGATCATTGTGGGTATACCTCTCAAGCGATCCCCGTAATACGTGCAATCTCTACACCAAGACCAACAAAGCAGGGTGAGTAACTCTGCCAGTCTCAATGCAACCTCGTGCTTGACCCTTGTGTTAGAAGGGCTTCCCAGGACAAAATGTAATAAGTGGATTTAACCGCTCCCTAACTCAAGATTCTATGTTTGTTTGCAACTTTGGAAAGTTATCTTTCACACCTATTCCAAATCCCTACAACTAATCTAATGTAGGTTTGATACCAAAAAGATAAAAATGTCTAATCAATTTTTATGAGTGCTTTATTTTATGGCTGTTGTTACTCAAAAGGAAAATGGCATGGACAATATGGTGTTTTGACCGACTCGAAAATTATGCAAAGATATGAAGATGTAATCTTTTCATTTCGATGAAAGCTATGCTACTAGAAGGAGAAAACATTTATCATTCCCATATGCACAATGTCCCAAAATATATTAAACTCCTCAATATAAATATTCTCAAGAAAAGAGAAAAAGGTACTGAACACCAATGCACGATTCATGGCCCCCCCCCGACCACGAGGGGGAAAATTTTTCATAATTTAAGATCAAAAAATACTAAGAATCATGTAGTTTCTCTACTTCAAATGCAAGGATGCCCCCAATCTAATATACAGCAAAACATTAAATATTTTTGTTTCAAACATTTCACTAAAAGCAATAATGAACTTTCCTAAAACAAAGAAACCCAAACTAAAAGTTCTCTTTTAAAGCGAACTATTCAGAAGAAATCTGAAATTTCCCTAAACAATTCTAAAGAAAACACATGCTTTGTAATTGAAAGACACTCAAAGCAAGAGACTAATCCTTCAAAACCAAACAAAGCAAAGATGGCTATAAGAAACTCAAAGAATGTCAAGCAGACTGCAAACAGATCAATATAGGCTCCAAAAGTTCAATCCAGCTGATCAAAGCAAAACTGGGCATCAAAAAATAGGACATCCTAATTCCAAATACAAATTTCAAATGGGTTCGCAGCCTAGCTATAGGGTGCAGTGCGAACATTAGTGGAGTTTGCAGGCTAGACAGAGGTAGGGTGCAGACATCTCACACTGGATTACATAGTAGGGTGCGAACTCAGATGATTCTCGCAGGCCACTAAAGGGTACAGTGCGAGAATGTCTGTAAACACAAAATTTGGAAAAAGGACAAAATTTTTGAGTGAACTTTCAAATCCAGAGAGTCTTGATGGATCTCCCACAGACTCAGAGACCAGAAAACAAGCAATCAAAGCAAGGGAAACTAGACCAACTAGGAAACAATCCGATTCCCCAGTGGAGTCGCCAATCTTGTTATTGGATAAATCCATAAGTGCGGAAAGAAACTTATCTCCCTAGATCCCCCTGCATCTAGAACAAAGCAAGATAGAATATGACGCTTTCCTTAGGTTTTAGATATTGAATTTACCAGTAGGAAGGAACGAGTAGAATACCTTAATATCACTTCCTAGGGTCTTTGTTGCTCCTTCTTTGCTCTGGTGCTCTCGTGAGGTCAAGACCAAGACAACACAAACCAACCAAAGTGATAGCAATGGCATAAACTCAATAAAAACCTATGTATGTGATCAAGGAATCATACAATAAAACACAACAAACTTTATAGGAAATAATCATATTACTATATCATATTAAATGTGAAAGAGAGATTACAACCATGGCCTTGATGTCGTAAGGTCCCTTCCAACTGTTCTTCATTCCCCACACACTTTGACTCCAAGAATTCTGAGATCATAGATCTGATGATATTCACAATCTATCTTGACAAAGCAAATCTCAAAGCCACTCCAACCAAGCTAATAATTCCAAGCCAACCAAAGCTAACAAGCTCAAGAACCAACAAAGCTAACCCAAGCTAACTTTCTCCATGATAACTCCTCTCCTTTTATAAGTTGAAGAGGATAAGGTGAGGAGGTTAGGATGATCCCACTAAATCATGAAAGCGAGTAAGATCCAAACCATTTGGATGCCACCTCACCATAGAAGTTTCTCCTTCTAGAAGATTCGAGAAAACACTCATTTTTCCCACGTGCAATCATTCTCTCACCCTAGCTATAGAGAAACCTGCAAACACCTCGCACCCTGGCTATAGTGCAACCTGCGAGAATGGGTCATTCTAGCACCGTGCCTATATAGAAACCTGCGAACTCTTTTTTTTATAAGGCTTTTATATAGGAAAATGCAACTTCTTTTCTCAGGAAAAGTTCTTCTCCCTTCTCTCTTTAGGAACTCCGGCCACTAACCCCTCTGAAGGCAACAGATAGGTTTACATCATTAACGATCATAGGGATGACGAAAATAATGTGTAACACTTGTACACATGTTTCTCGATCCCCTAATTGCACCAGAAAATCAATTTTATTAATTAATTAAATATTCCTATTTCCCTCACCCACCTAAAAACATTCCTAAAAATGCCCCTTATTGTCCCACTATCCCCTTACAAAACTTAAATGACTTACGCCTTATTTAATTCCTAGTTGAGTTCAAAAATAGAAGGTCCCAAAGTCTAGATTCCTTACTAAGTTAGACATTCAGCTTTTTCTTTCAGTCTCCCCTTTTCTTTAAGTTTCCCTTTTTCCTGAAGTTTCCTTTTCCTTTTCCTTTTAAGTTTCCCCCTTTTTCCTATTTAACTAAAAAAATCGATTGAGCAAGTGTAGATAAAACAACTATTTACCCTTTTTCCTTTTTAATTAAAAAATAATTTAGCAAGTGTATATAAAAACAACCATTTACCCTCTTTTATTTTTAACTAAAAATAAAATTAGCAATGTAGATAAAAACAACCATTACTCCTTTTTAAAAAAATTAATCTTCCATTATAATTTTGACTTTAATAAATAATTTGAATTTCTTATCCCCTTTCTTGTTACATGTTTATTTATTATTATTCTTTTTTACCATGTGTTCTACTTATACCTAGGTTTTAATTTCACTAGGATGGGCGACATTTTTAAAGGAAAAATGTTGTTAAACTTTACTTATCATATCATTCATTTGAAGGCCGACTAGGTTTATTCACTTGCGAGTTAAAATTGCAACATGCCCTTCAGAATGCACTACATTCTCTAAGGGTGCCACTCGCCTCTTTTCATTTTCTTTCTACGACATGCCCTTCAAGATGCACTATGTGATCCAAGAGTGCCACTCAACTCTTGACTAACTTTGGTAGATCTCAAACCTATGGAGTCAATACTCCATCATATGATCTTGTGGGGGACTAAGGGCCTCTAAGATATAAGGCTCCTTCCTTATTGCGCGCCCCTTATAATCATCATGAGAAACTGTCACTATTTTCCCTCACAGAATCCTCAGTCATATCGAACTAGTTAATCATTAACCTATATTTTGATCCATGATGGGAGTTATAATAGGATATGGTAGGGTTGTTGCCACACCTCTCCCACAATGTCTTTGGTTGTCCTACGTGACCCCTCTACTCCACATGTGAGTTTGTTCAACAAGCTATCGTCATCTTGCATCCATCAACGAATCATGTCAACAATAATAGTCAATCATCATAACATATAATCATATGTACATATGTCATATCAACAACATTCAAACCCCAATAGTCCACTCCCTAACTCAATCCAGAGTCCAAGGGATTTCATCAATGCCTCTGCATCCTCAATGTCCAAAGTCTTTCACACTCAAGAGAACCCAGTCAATAGCACATGTCTATGTAAATAAAACAAAATATCATATCATCATATCCATAATATCTCATAATCATGATCAAATGGACAATAGTATAATAATCAGGATCATTTGCAAGCAAGTGTCCTCAAAGAATAAGTTCCCTTAGTGCATGCAAGAGAGGAATGTTACATACACCCCCTATTGGTTTAAACGTCATCTCAAAGTTTGACAATAAATAGGTGCCGAAATAAAGTGTGTCACGGTATCATAAGTCTACCTATGAAACAAAAATGGAAACTGATGACGCATATCATATGCATCCTCTCAGGTCACCGAGTGTGGACTATAGTTGTCCCACTAAACCTTGACCTGATCTACTGTTCGACTTCATAGATTTCAAATGTGATGGTATTGGCTCAGCCATGAGCGCACCCTCGTCAGATACATGCAAGGAAATGATGTCAATAACATGTGTAGGATCACTAATATAATGTCTCAAAATAAATACATGAAAAACATCATGCATAGGCCTCAAAGAATCAAGCAAGTCTAGTCAATAGGCTAAGAGCCCCTTCTTTTCCAAAATATCAAAAGGTCCCACAAGACTAAGAGAGAGTTTATCACCCTTTACAAACTTGATCGAACTATTATGTGGTTTTAATTGCAAGAAGACTCAATCACCAACTTCGTAACCATGGTGTCCCCGAGGTGTAGGACAGTCGGTGACAGAGTGTGTTGTTAAGCCACTCAGTGATGTTAAAGTCACCGGTTCGAAACCTGCGAGGACAAAAAATCCAACCATGTTAAGGGTTGGTGTGGCTCAGGCCGGGTGCGATCCCCGGGTGATTTTGATGGCTTAGATGCCCCTGAGTCGCGGTTTCTCAAGCCACAGGTTAATCGCAGGTCCTGCACAAATTCACAAACAAAAAAAAACTTCGTAACCATGGTCAACACGATGTGCATCGGCATAATTCTTTTTTCGATCATGTGCTTCTTTGATCCGTTGTCTTATTTTTTGAATTTTCTCTTCCATTTCTTGGATCTCTTTTGGCCCCACCAAGAGCCTATTCTCAAGTCGATCCAAACTCAAAGGCGTCTGACACAGTTGCTCGTAAAGAAACTCGAAAGGCACCATCTTAGTGGTTCTTTGATAACTATTGTTAGATGTGAATTTACCAGTGGAAATAATTATTCCCAACTCTTTTGTTGGTCCATCACATACATACGCAACATGTCCTCCAAGATTTGGTTTGTTTGTTTGGTCTTCCTGCCTGTCGTTGGGTGATACGTGGTACTAAAGTTAAGTTGGGTTCCCATGGCCTCTTGGAAACTAGTCCAAAATCGTCCAGTAAACACCGATCCTCGGTCAGATATAATCCTCTTAGGCACACCGTGTAGCCTCACAATATCACTGATGAAAACTATAGCTATGTCAAGTTCCCGATATGTCATACACACATGAATAAAATGAGCACTCTTTGTCAGAGTTTCAACTATCACAAAAATTGAGTCGTGTCTCCTAGCCGTCGGTCACAATCCAACAATGAAATCCATCAAAATGACCTCCCATTTCAATTTTGGAATTGCATATGGTTGTAGTAATCCTTCAGGATGTCTATGTTCAACCTTCACCTGCTGACATTCTAGACATATTTCCACGTAGTTGAATATGTTTTCTTTCATTCCTTTCCATAAGAATAGTGATTTAAGGATTTCCCTCATCCTCATGACTTCAGGATGAGCAATATACATTGCTCTATGAGCCTCGCTTAGAATCAAACTCCTCAACTCATCATTGGGAGGTATGTAAATTTGATTTTTAAATCTCAATAATCCATCGTCGTCAAACATAAATCCTTCAAATATTGGTACCATCATTGTGTTATTTCCGATAAAATCCTTGGCCTCCTTGTAATAGCCATCGTTGCGTTGTAAAGTTAGAATATTTTCACGTATATTATCTTGAAGAGGCATCACCAAAAATATCCATGGTCTCTTACTCAATGCATATGTCGCTCTGTTCATTGTACCTTTTATGTAAGTAGTCTCAAAATCATACTTGCTAAGAAATTCTGACCAACGTCATTGTCTCGTGTTCAAGTCGCTTTATGTAAAGATGTGTTGTAGTCCATAGTGGTCCATTTTTAGTTCGCATTTCCATCGAATAAGGTAGTGTCTCCAAACTCTCAAGGCATAAACAATGGCTAACAACTCCAAATCGTGTGTTGCATAGTTCTCTACATGCCTTCTCAACTTTCTCGAGATCTAAGTGATCACTCGACTGTCTTGCATCAAGACTCTGCCCAGGTCTTCCTTGGATGCATTAGTGCATACCAAGAAGTTTTCATCCATGTCATGGAAATTTAGTGTCATTGTTGTTGTCAATAGCTCCTTGAGCCTTTGAAATGCTTCCGCACATTTCTCAGTCCAAGCAAACGTCTTGATCTTCTTCGGCAATTCCGTAATTGGATTTGCTATCTTCGAAAAACCCTCGATGAACCATCAATAGTATCCTGCTAAACCCATGAAGTTACGCACTTTGGGGACATTTGTCGACGTAGGCCATTCCATAATAGCCTCAACATTTGTTGGATCCACAACGATATCTTCGTAGAATATGAAATGCCTTAAGTACTGAATCTTCGATTGATAAAACAAGTATTTAGAAAAAAATTCATACAATTCGTTCTCTCGTAGACATTGTAGTACCAATTGCAAGTTCTTGTCATGCTCTTCCAATGTCCAAGAGTAAATCAAAATATCGTCAATGCATACTTGGACAAACTTGTCCAAGTATTCTCAGAACACCCCATTCATCAAACTCATAAATACCCTAGGGGAATTTGTCAATCCAAAAGGTAAAACAATAAACTTGTAATGTCCAAAGCTTGTCTTAAAGGAATTCTTAGGGACATCATCCTCCTTGATCCATAACTGGTGATATCCTGATCTCAAGTCGATCTTTGAAAACACCATCGTGGCTTTCATATGGTCAAACAGATCATCAATCCTTGGCAATGCATACCGATTCTTGATCATTGCCTTGTTCAATTCATGATAGTCAATGCAGAGGCTCCATGACCCATCCTTCTTCCATATGAATATAGCAGGCGCACCCCATGGTGACACACTTAGACGTATAATTCCTAGGTCCAACAATTTCTTCAGTTTCATTTTCAACTCTTGTAACTCTGTGGTTGACATCCGATAAGGCGTTCTTGCTATCGGTTCGGTCCCTGGTTTTAGGTCTATGATAAATTCCAACTCCCTCTCCGGCGTCATCCCAGGTAACTCCTCAGGGAAGGTGTCCGCAAATGTTCTCACCACCGGAAGGTGTCCTAGACCTTTTGTTACTCCCTTCTCATTTAACACAAGAATCACATAAAAATTATATCCCTTGTGCATGCTCTTCTATAGCTGCAAGGAAGAGATGAACCTCAGTAAAAATACCTGTTTCCGACCTACAATCACGCATATCTATCCCTCATCATCAACCAAGCATAACCATTTCATATTATAGTTGATTAAAGCCTCATGCAATTCCAACCAGTCCATACCAATCATTATATCATAAGATCCTAATATCATAACATACAGGTTGGCCCTAGTGGCAAACTCTCCCAGGTTAATGCTATAGCTCGTAACCTTCCCACCAACCTTTTGTTTATCTCCAGAAGCCATTTCTACAAAGCTAAACTCATCCTATTCAACTACCTTTACCATAAGTATTTTTAGCACTCCACCATAAATGAAACTCTTGGTAGCACCGGTATCTATCAAAATACTAATGGTCTCGTCAGTGATGGTACCTGATGTCTCAAGCATAGTCTACTGGTGCTCTTCCTGGAAGTTATTCACCGCTACATGAATCTGATGGGCCTTGCCCAAATCTCCCAAAGTAGTGGGTCTAGCTGATCCAGATACTCTATTCCTATCCACTGGGAAGTCACACTGGTAATGTGGCTCCCCACATTTCCAACACCCTTTCTTCGGTCCAGTACTCCTGGTACCCAAAGTAGAAGTTGACATCCCACCGATCAGGAACCCTGGTTTGTTCTGTTGAATAGGCCTAAACTATTATTGATGTGGTTGACGCTGTTGCTGGTGATGTGTTCCTCAGTAAGGAGTTCGTTGTTGAGGCATTGGTCACCGAAGTGTAGTGAAAGTGGATACTCTATGGAAGCCATGATATCCTGGCATATGTCTATCTGGTGTCTGATGATGTTGCACACCAAATGAAACCTGCCCTACTGGTATCACTAGAGTCCCATTTTTGACCCCCATTGATAACCTCCTCCCCTGCTATGAGGGCCTTCTGGATGACATCATGCAAGGTTCAAGGCATGAGAATCCTAACCTTTGCATGAATGTTTACATTAAGGCCAAACAAAAACATGTTCACCTTAAGTTTCTTGGTATTCAGGTGCAGATCATACTGACACAACTCCATAAAACAAGCCTCATACAAGGGAACCATATGGCCACCCTATCGCAAGGCATTGAACTCATTGAGATGATTCTCAATGAATTCCTCTGATAGACACCTCTTTTAGAATTGTTCCTAGAAGAGTTCCCATGACATGTCTTCAACGACCATGTTCAATTTATGTAGGAGCGTATTCCACCAAAGAAGAGAGCTCTCCTTTAGCTGAAAGACCGCCATGTAGAACTTCATGTTGGAGGTATAGTCGCGAAGCGAAAAGCACATCTCCATATTGTCCAACCATTCCTCAGAATCTACACCATTCGGGGCAGCAAAGAACTTGGGAAATTTGACATTCTTGAGTTTGCGGTGAATACTACCAGTATTGACCGGAGTGCGTGGTGGCCCCTTAGGAGGTGTCGATGCCTTGGCCTCATCTCTATCCAAATGGTTGATTAGTGCATCAGACATCTGCTGAAGAGACCTCATCAGCCCAACCACATCACTGACCACTATATGTTCCTTCTTGACAACCTGTTCGTCTCCCAAGGGGTTAGACCCCTCAGGCGTGGATGTTACTGGGGGTGTCGGGCCTCCTCTGTTGGATCATGTTTTCATTGATGCCAATGGTTTGATTGATTGATGTCATTTATTGATTTCAAGTGATTGATTAATGTCAAAGGATTTATTGATTGATGATTGATGTAATAGAATATGTATTTTCCTTGATGATAATACATAGATCAAGATGGATCAATGAGTTGTCATTGATATTATGAAGATGGATCAATGAGTTTTCATTGATACATGGTGAAGATGGATCGTTGTGGTTTCATTGGTATATGATGCATTGTTGGAAAAATGTGTAGATGACTCATTATTGTCTTACCATTATTGATAAGGTGCACAAATGGATGAACTCCAAAGTGGTCCCCTTATGGTGAAAGCCCTCATGGGAAGACACTTTGCGGATTGATTTATCCTAGAAGAATGGTTGGAGGATCCTTTCTCTCATTATTTTCTTATCATGATTGATAAGGTGCACAAATGGATAAACTCCAAAGTGGTCCCCTTATGGTGAAAGCCCTCACGGGAAGACGCTTTATGGATTGAGTTATCCTAGAAAAATGGTTGGAGGACCTATTCTTGTATGTGGAATAATGAGATGAAGATCAAGGAAATTGTTGGTGAAACTATCCTATATGGATAGTGTTTGTCATGCCATTTTCGGTGGTATGTGGAATGTCACATAACTCCTCATGGTTTGAAAGTTATGGCCTTACGAAGATGAAGGACCCCCACATGAAGGCTTGAAGCCCCCAAGGTCAAAGAAGTCAAAGTGACCTAAAAGAAGAAATCATTATTTAAATGATAAAGTAAAGTGAAAAATTCAAGGTGGAATATTTAAATAATAAAGATAAGTGAAAAAATCAAGAAATGATAAAGTAAGGTGACAAAATCAAGAAGGAATACTTAAATGATAAAGTATTGGAGAACCTTCTATTTATGGAAAGTGGTTAACCCTAAAAATAAGGAAAATAGGTTAATTGACATTGAAATGGGTTAAGTGACCTAACAGAAGAAATCATTATTTAAATGATAAATTAAGGTGGAAAAGTCAAGGTGGATTATTTAACTAATAAAGAGAAGTGAAAAAAATCAAGAAATGATAAAGTAAGATGAGAAAATCAAGAAGGAATATTTAAATGATAAAATATTGGAGAAATTTCTATTTATGGAAAGTGGTTAACCCTAAAATAAGGAAAATAGGTTAAGTGACCTAAAAATGGGTTAAGCGACCTAGAGGATGAAAGTATAAATAAGATAGCAATGGTCTGTTGTAGATCATCCTTTTTGTGGATTAATGGAGAGCTTCTTGTGAGAATATCTTTTGGAGTATTGATGGAGAGCTTGTTGAGCATTTTTGGTGTGGAGAACTTCAGAATATTGAATATATATAGGCAACTGAGGTAACCAAGGATATCTAAGCCAAATTTCAGAATGAAGGTGAAGAAAAAGGGTCTGGAATTGAAGGGAGGATAAATTCTTTTGATGATGATTTCTACGGTATGTTATTTACAGGTCATGTCACCATTTTCACTATAATTTTTTTTCTATAATGATTCAGTTTGTGAAATTTCTATTACATTGAGAAAACATGCCCAAGTATCTGTGGTAAAAAATTAATCTTGTGCGTCGTTATATTTTGGGAGTTACACATCGTGGAAAATAGGGTTTGTGGCTAGTCCTAAAACTAGTCAAAAGCAGGTGTTTTGGGTAAAAACGTCATAACTTATTCATAACAGATCCAAATTCAATGATACCAAATGTTGTGGTTAGGGTACAATATTTAGTATGTTTTTTAATAGTTTCATATCAATTCAACGAACATTTTGTGCAGGCCACGCTCTACAAGATCACTCTCTAGAATAAGCCAGAATTCAACAAGGTATGCCATTTTTGCTATAATGTCTTTTCAGAGAGGTTCCAAGTAGTTCCACCTGGAGGAATTGCATAAAACAAACTGAAGAAAATTGTGTATCAGTTTCAAATGTTTATTCATTACAAGTACAAAGTTATGATTATTTCAAGTTGGGGTTGTTGACTAATCCAAAACTAGTCATGGTTGAGACAAGCAGTTGATGAGTTGGCACATATATGAGGTGTATAGTTGATGATGTTGGTACATATTGATGATTCATTTTTTATGAGCATTTGACACATTATTTTTATATACTTGGTACATGGTTGGATGCACTTGTTTATGGTACAAGTTGATTACAAGTTGTTTGGCATAGGTTGGTGCATGGTTGATGCACTTGTTTATGTTGGTATATTGATATTTGTTGAGGATTGGTGTCTCATCTCATTTGGTGCTGAGAATGTAAGCTGAGTCTTGCATATAGAGATGGTTCTCTTGTAGAGTTGTACTCTATTCAGTTGTTGCTGAAAAACCCCCAGATTTAAGTCCACAATAAAAAGAAAAATTGTACATACATCTTGTGTTCTTTGTGTTCCTTGTGGAGATGATTTGTTGATGATATGTTGTTGATATGTATTCACATCTAACTGATTATAAATTATAGAAATGAGTAACGAGTAAATTTTGAATGTTAACTAAGGAGTTTTTGTGTAAGAGGGAAGTTTTGGGAAAACGATTCCCACACTCATTCACCCCTCCCTCTAAGTGTGGTAGGTGTGTCCAACAATTGGTATCAGAGAGGGCCCTCACTACAAGCCTTAACAAGATTGAAGGAGATTTGTAGACACACAAATGGATGATGAATTACCAATCGAAAGTTATTCTACTTGGAGAATAGAGATGAGAGTGTATTTGAAGACAATGGGAGCAACTATTTGGAAGGCAGATATTGGTGGATCAGTTCCATTGAATAACAAATCAAAGTTTGCAGCTCAAAGGGAGGGAAAGAAGAATGATGCATTGGCTCTCAAGACCATTCTTAGTGGACTTTCAGACCCTATCAAAGAGAGCATGGGACAATTCAATTCCACCAAGGATCTATGGCTAAAGCTAGAGGAGATATATCAAAAAAAGAAAGAAGATGTTGAAGACCACTCCGTCAAGATTATCAAAGGTAAAGAATCTCTATTTCTTGATTGCATATGTGATGATTTTAAAGGAAAAGAATCATGTGATGATGTTGGCAAGAAAGAAGATATTGAAGATACTTCAAATGAAGGTAAATAATATTCAAAGACTCTTGATTGCATTGATTCAAAATGTGATGATGTTGAATTTTTCTCAAGTGAAGAAGATGATCTAGAAACAGTTTGTGTAAAGTTTGATGATAGTTATCCCATGGAAAGAATAGAAAAAAATATATTAGAACTTCAAAATGAAATTGAAGAGGGTTTATATAGATATATAAGTGATCATTTTTATACACACTATAACTATCTTTCAGATAACACTAAAAAAATTCTTATGAGGAGTAAAAGGTACATCTTGATGTTAAAGGAATTTCTCAAAGAGAGCAATAAGACTCAACTAGAAGAAAAGAAAGAAGAAATCACAAGACTAAAGAATGAAAAAGAAAATGTGAAGGTATATGATGAGATTATAAAAAGATTTGAAACTATTGTCCATCTCAAGACCCAAATTGAATAAGCCAAAAGAATAGAGGAACTATTGAAGAATCAAATAAATGAAAAGGAAGAGTCATGCTGTAAGCTAGAAGCTGAAATTGTTGACCTTAGAAAGAAGGTAGAAAATTAAAGCAAATTCTTGAATAGCTCACTAATATTGGATGAGATCTTAGAAATTCAAAGATCACCATATGATAAATTAGGCCTTGGATACAAAGGAGAAGATACACATACTAAAGCAAGCACCTCAAAGAAGCATGAGGTAAATCCATCAAATAAGGAAGACAATGTTGCAAAGCAACCATCTACACAAGGCAAAGAAAGTTTCAAAAGAAAAAGAAAGGAAGACATCAAGAAGCTATTCTTAGGAAAACAAAGCAAAGGTATGAAAGTATTTTTCATGGGAATTGTTATTCATGTAATGGATATTGTCACAAAGATTTTGAATGTGGATCTTATGAAATGAGATATAATGGAATATTTTAAAACACCATGAGGTGTTGTAGATGTGATCAAGTAGGACACATTGTTGTTCACTATAACACTATGAGATGTTGCAGCTATAGTGGACTTGGCCACAAATCGCATGAGTGTTGGAACACAAGAAGAAAGTTCATGATGAGAACTTTAAATAGCATGGATAGAAGAAGGAATGAAGTAAGGAAGGGAGACATATTTGAAAATATGGATGCTCAGAGCTCAAGTTCTGAGGAGCAGGGACATATACAAAAGTGGGTGCAGAAGAAAAAGCAGCCAAAACGGAATTAAAGACTGAAGGATAGCTCAAGTAAGTCATCTACTGAAGCATACGCGGGTGACAGTGGTATCAATCATCTACATACGCAGGATGACCTTGTATAGGTCAGGTACATACATGAGTTGTTGTGCAACAAATCATGTATATGTGGTAAATCCTTGAGAAAAAGGCTATGCACATGGATTGCAACTTCATGTGATGGTATAACACTTTGTTGCAGGGTCTGACATTGTTTGTTGCAGGTTTTGCCACTATTTGTTGAAGGTTTAAGTGTTCATCTATTGGATTATGTAAAATAAAATATTGAGTGCATGACACTAACCCATGAGTATGGATTGATGTTGATCTATTGGTGTACATGGCTGGTACATATTTGAGTTTCATTGATATATCTTATGATGTATTATTGGAAGCATATGTTGATATCATGGTGCATGCACTTTTTATGTGGATTGGGCTACATATTGGTACATATGGTTGGTGAGTTGATGAGGTGATCATGTTTTACATCATTGTTGATCTATAGTTGATGCATGATTGGTTATTTTCTAGTACATTGGAAGAGGCACATTCTAGCAGTTTGTTTGTCACATGTTTTATGGAGGATTTGGCATACATATATGGGATTCATCATTTTGTGGTATTGGTGCATGGTAATGTACATGTTTGGTACACTCATAAATGGCATATGCTTGATGATACTACACCATTGATACTACTTGATTAGCACAACAATTGGCATTTGTTTGGGATATTTGATTGTGGCACTTGGTTCATGATGGAGACATATCATGAGTGATATGATACATTTTTTGGCATGTTGGTAGATGCACATGGTTGGCATATTGGTAGATGCATATGTTGGCATTTTGATAAAGGCATATGATTGATACATTCCATGGATGATATCTTTTGGCACATTGCATGATGTTTATGTACATAGGTGTTGTGCATGATGAGCACACATTTTGAACAGGATGTACTTGGTTGATATTTTTCTCATGATTATTTATTTCATTGTTGACATATCTTTTGCATCATGATGCTTGGTATGGCATGAGTTTGATGCATGAACAGGTCTAGGTATCGTTAAATGATACCACAATGTTCATCTTGTAGAAAAGATAGTGGAGACATACCCATAGGGAGAGTCATTCTTCTTCCCATGATTCTAGGAGGAGATATTTATCACATGCATACCTAGAAAAGATCCCTATACTTGAAGAAAGAGCATAGAAGCATAATTTCAGGGGGAGCAATGGTCATAGGGGGAGTATGTTCGATGTATATTCAACATTACTTCAAAGTGATATCCCTTTTTCAAAAGGGGAGATATTATTTAGAGGAAGATCAAAGGCATTCAGACAGGGGGAGTAGCCCCAAGGAGAGTTCAAGCAAGGGGAGCAGCCCCAAGATGAGAATGGCCCTTTTCCATTGATGTCAAAGGGGGAGAGTTAATCACATTGATGTGATTGATGTTTATTGATGGGGAGAGATAGTCACATTGAATATTGATGTAGAGCATGCCTTATCTACATGTTGACATCAATAATTGGTAAATGGTGTTGACATCAATGTTGGTATTGCCATCAATGCCAAAGGGGGAGATTGTTGGATCATGTTGTCATTGATGCCAATGGTTTGATTGATTGATGTCATTAATTGATGTCAAGTGATTGATTGATGTGAAAGGATTGATTGATTGATGATTGATGTAATATAATATGTATTTTCCTTGATGAGAATGCATAGATGAAGATGGATCAATGAGTTGTCATTGATATGATGAAGATGGATCAATGAGTTGTCATTGATACATGATGCAGATGGATCATTGTGGTTTCATTGGTATATGATGCATTGTTGGAAAAAATTATAGATGAATTATTATTGTCTTATCATGATTTATAAGTTGCACAAATGGATGAACTCCAAAGTGGTCCCATTATGGTGAAAGCCCTCACCGGAAGACACTTTGCGGATTGAGTTATCCTAGAAGAATGGTTGGAGGAAAATTTCTCTCATTATTTTCTTATCATGATTGATAATGATCCAGGTGGATATTGGTGGCCACCCACCTTCTCCGACTACCTCAAAATAATTTTCTGTGAAATTTGGCAATTTACTATTTTTAGCAGTTTTTAACTTCCGGGGCCATTTTGATGGCCCAAATGAAGTTTTTTCAAGATAAAGATTCTCAATTATATCCAAAGGAATTTTTTATCCACCAAAATGAATCTCCTCAAATATACCTTTCCAACGAGCTATCATATGCCTAAAACAAAGATCGTATGCAAAAGTTACGACCCTGGGAAGTTGATGTACTAACTTACCCAAACGGGGCCCACATGACCTTTGGCGCTTCATCTCCTAGGGTTAGGTTTTTGGATGTATAGGACTTTTGGCATTCCTGTTTATTGTAAAAATTCATTTAGAGCCTCATCGTAATCATCTTCTTGCGAATGCGAGTAGCGGTCACATCTCTTCTCAGAGATAAGCTTCCACCATTCTAGCGAGTTTTTCACTCTGTATTTTTACAGTCTCTGTACAGTTATTTCATTAATAGAAATCTTGTATTACTGTATATCTGTGTTTATGGCTACATCTATGATACATTTATGTTATCTTATTGAATATATATGATATCTCTGTGAATTTCTTTATTATATCTCCACTCGCATTTCGTCCCGAAAATAATCCAGATCAGATAACTTACACAAATGGATGAACTCCAAAGTGGTCCCCTTATGGTGAAATCTCTCATGGGAAGATGCTTTACGAATTGAGTTATCCTAGAAGAACGGTTAGAGGACCCATGATTGTATGTGGAATAATGAGATGAAGATCAAGGAAATTGTTGGTGAAACTATCCTAGATGGATAGTGTTTGTCATGCCATTTTCGGTGGTATGTGGAATGTCACATAACTCCTCATGGTTTGAAAGTTATGGCCTTACGAAGATGAAGGTCCCCACATGAAGGCTTGAAGCCCCCAAGGTTAAAGAAGTCAAAGTAACCTAAAATATGAAATCATTATTTAAATGATAAAGTAAGGTGAAAAAGTCAAGGTGGATTATTTAAATAATAAAGAGAAGTGAAAAAAATCAAGAAATGATAAAGTAAAATGAGAAAATCAAGAAGGAATATTTAAATGATAAAATATTGGAGAAATTTATATTTATGGAAAGTGGTTAACCCTAAAATAAGGAAAATAGGTTAAGTGAACTAGAAATGGGTTAAGTGACCTAAAAATGGGTTAAGTGACCTAGAGGATGAAAGTATAAATAAGATAGCAATGGTCTCTTGTAGATCATCCTTTTTGCGGATTAATGGAGAGCTTCTTGTGAGAATATATTTTGGAGTATTGATGGAGAGCTTCTTGTGAGAGCTTCTTGAGAATTTTTGGTGTGGAACACTTGAGAATATTGAAGATCTATAGGTGACTAAGGTAACCAAGGATATCTAATCCGAATTTCATAAGGAAGGTGAAGAAAAGAGGGCCGGAATTGAAGGGGGTATAAATTATTTTGATGATGCTTTCTAAGGTATGTTATTTATAGGCCATCTCACCATTTTCTCTATAAATTTTTTTCTATAATGATTCAGACCATGAAATGGCTATGAAATTGAGAAAACATACCCAAGTATACGTGTTAAAAAATTCAGCTTGTGGGTCATTGTATTTTTGGAGTTACACTCGATGGAAAATAGGGTTTGTGGCTTGTAACAACCCTTCTTAAATAGATGTATAGGGATGATTAATAATAATTAATTTGATAATATAAATTTCCTAATATGTTAGTTAAACAACAATTATTTCTTAAATAATATTAACTAATTAATTATTATTAATTATTTGTCCATGATTAATTAATTATTAATTGACACATTAATTAATTGAGTAAGGAATTAAAGGGGGTTAATAACTTAATGTATTAAAGATTTACGTATACGGGGAGAGGATAAAACATTAAATAAGAGGATAAGACATTGAATAAAAGGATAAGGAAATTAATGAGGGGGAAGAGAGTCAGTGAAGGAGGGTTATGACGGGAGGAGTCTTACGGGAAGGGGGATGATTCTTTTTGGGGGGAAATATAGTTATGTGGGAGGATTTTTCTGTGGAGACCTTTGGTGTGAGGAGTTTGGCTTTGGGGGTTTTTGGTGAATCTGAAGCAGGGGGCACCGGTTTGCTGGGGGTTTTGGGCACGGGGGCCAGGATATCCTTATGGTATCCTAGAGCTAGGGAGCCGGATAGGCTGCTCCTAGCTGGCAGGGAGGAAACACAGTTTTGGGGAGTGTTTGAAACAATTTCAACTTCATCATTGGACCAACCCAAGCAGCGAGATTTAGCATCAAAAGAAGGTATTTTTAATTATGAATGGTTGAGTTGTTTCATGCTGTAGATAGATTTTAATCTCTGCTGAATATTTTTCTTATATGCTGGGGGTTGAATTATTTATGCAAATTGAAAGGAATTATATGTTAAATTGTATCAAATTTTGTATTTTCCGATCTCTACACATGGTATCAGAGCCTTAGTTTAAAATCTGGGCCTGAGGGCCAAGTTCCAAGTTCCAACTTTATCTCCTCCTAACCTACAAGTCAAGAACACAAATTTTTAACATAGATAAAAATATAAATAAAATATACATACTGAAACAAAAAACACAAAATGGTACAGGCAATAGCAAAAACACAGAATCGGTGTATTTTAGCATTTTGCTAGTTCTTATTTATCAAAATAAGCAGCTGAGAAGACAGTTAAAAAATGGAAATACTTATAAGGATAGAAAGCTAAATGGCCATATTGAACCTACAATAAGCATCATGCGCAAACAACAGGCTCAAATTTTGTGACTGCACAGAAGTGAAATTGATACAACATTAAATAATAGCAGTATTACGTAAGAGTAATTAGTATTACCTATCACTTCTAAAGAGACTCTTTCCCAGCAACAGAGCTAGTTATGAACCTTTATTACTTCCATTCCATGTCAAAATTTCTGAATTTCCTTATAGCTATAAATGCCTACGTATCTCTCTCTTTCATACCCCCTTTGACTTCCCTGTTCTTACCTAAGGCCATTATAATCAATTTCAGGAGTGAGTATTAACATGAGTATCTTATACCTGGATAAAGGGTCCACACCAAAAGGAAGATAAGACCAGGAGAAATATCCATCCTATACGCAACCTGCGTCCGTATTTACAGTCATAGAGATTGCGATTTTCATGGCCTTTGTTGCTCCTGTCTTTCAAAATCACTTGGATATGGTTGCAATTGTTGTTGTTGTTTGCACTGATAACTAGAGAAGCTACAACATCGTTCGAGACACCCAAGTCTAGAAACCATGGCTCTACAAACTTGTTCTTCTTTCTTGAATATCTTTTCATACTCATATTCCTCTGCTTCCTATGTCTCTTCCTCTTGAGAATAATTTGTCTTCCTGTGTCTATTTTTTCCGACTATTTTCCTGATGAGTGAAGTGTTCACTGTAAAAGGTTTTAGATATATTTTGGTTTCTTACCTTAACTAGAGCCTCAAAATGAGTGAATCTATGGTATGGGCAGTATCTTCTTTCACAAGTACAATCATACAAGTATATACCAATGCATCATAACCATATAAAAACTGTCAAAAATTTGCAAACCTATGAAATGTTGCACCTATGAATGTAGCTATGTTTGAAAACCATTTGTATGAGTTCTGTTTGAAACCTTGCTAGACATAGTCAGTTTGCAAAAACTTGTACTGCCTATTTGGAGCATCTTGCAATGTTTCTGTTATAAATTTAAAAAAAAAAAAAATATTATTATTACAACAGTAGTCTCATCACATAAAATCCAAATTGATGGGCTTCTACCTAGAAGAATGAATTACCTTATTGTGCCTAAACGAGTTTCATAGAAAAAGAAATGATTTGAAAGAAACGATTTATAGAGAAGTTGTTCATCACTACACCAATGAACCTGGTGGGTTGGCTATAGTAGTGGAAATGAACATAAAAATGAAATGAACATTGTTTAGAGAGAAGAAATAGGTAGAAAGAACATGGACTTACTAAGCCATTGAAGGCCATAGACAGAAAAGCCAACAAAAGAATGAGTTTCACAGTCTTCAGTGGTTTCAACCTCTGTAAGAGAAGAAGGCACACCAAAAGCCTCATATGTGGAGTAGCAGTGGGTCTTCTCAAAGAGAGCCTTCTGGTCGTAACTGAAAATTAATCAAAGCATAAAATTTTGGGCCCGAGCTATGCCATCACCCCAGTGCCTCAATCCAAACAACGATGGATTTTTCCTTCAGAAATTTGCGTTCCATTTACGCTTTGCAGAAATGAATCCAATATAGTAAATTCTTTTGATTCTATAGTTGAATATCTATCAAAGCTCCTTTCTTTTAGTGGCGTTTTAGAGTACGGATGTCAATTTCTCTTGCTTATGGGTGCATTTTATGAGGATCTCTATTATATGTTGTGGTAATTTGAATACACAGTAGCGGATGGTGACATTATATATTCTAATTCCGGAGCCATTTATTTACTAACTAGCTACCGAGATATACTACTACATCGAAAGGAGAAACCACGGTAGGCTCTATTCCATTGTTTGGGTGCCATATATAGTCTTTAAACTTAGGGCTGCTAGTATGGTAGGGTGCCCGCGCATGAGTGGGTTCATTCGCTATGCTGCGGGAGAATTACTCTTTCTTCCTCTTAGGTTATTGTCTGCATATGTTGATAGGAGTGTAGTTTTTCCTCCTTCATCTGTAGAGGCAGTAGGTGTAGATGTTGCGGATCTATATAATGAATCTGGTAATCCCTAACTAGTAGAAGAGGAAATGAAGATGATGAAAAAAAAGGGAGAAAAAAAAGAAAAGAGACAAATATGGTGTAGATGCAGGGTATAGAGTTTACCTACAATGGCCATTACCTAAGTATCAAGCAACGAGCAAGTCACAAGGAAGCACACAAGCATAAAAAATACACCAACACATGGTTAAGATAAGGGATGGGCTGCCAATGTGCCCACATGGTAGTTCGCACCCGCAGACAATCCAGCACCTTGTGAATAGCCACAACAAACAATCCGTAGACTATGCGCCAAGCCATGAAAGAGGAGCTCATGAGGGCATAATTATAGCCCGCAGGCCTTTGCCAAGCCACGAGAGAGGAGCCTCCAACCATTACAGTAACCCTGGCCGCACTTGCAGAGTGAGAGAGGTGGAAAAAGAGAAGAGCGTTATGAGAATGAGTGTGGGGTTAGGTTTAGATATGGAAGACGCTAGAGGAAGAAAGGGGGTAACACGTGGATCACATGCGAGGTTTAGGTTATTACGTGCGAGGTAAGTTTTTTTTTATATATATTTATTTCGTTTATTTATCAATTAATTTATTTTTTTTAATTTCAATTATTCAAAATATATATATAATAAACAATTCTGATAGTCTAAATAAATTAAATGAATTGGGTTTTTATTTTAATTCAGGGATTTAAATTTTAAATTAATTAATTTAAAGTTGATATAAAAAAAATTGTTACCTTTATAAAAAAGGGGGGGGGGAATATAATAATAATAAGATAAAAAAAATAATTTATTATTATAAATTAATATAAAAGTAATAATAAGAAAGATTAATATATATATATATATATATATATATATATATATATTGGGAAGGATGTGTTTTGAAACCAAGACCACCCACCAAGCGAAGTGCCTTAAGGAGAGCACTAACACCAATGCACCCTCATGAGTCTTTACAGATAAATTCTTATACTTAAATAGATTAATGGTAACAGAGTGTATCCCGAAGTATAAACTCCGATTATCTAAGTGTCAGGCTCACGAGACCTTACACACAATTCATCAAGCCAATCGCCAAGCCCTTTCATTCCATTCCACCAGTCAAAGCCAAGTGCTAAGCTCCAATGCTTGAAAGCCACTCTACAATCCTTAAAGACTCGCACCTGCAGCCATCGAGACACACAATTCAATGTATATGTACAATGCACCAAGGAAAGCTCACAAGTCAAGCATCGGAGGATATTTAGTTGTAAGCAAAAATTTTAAAGGACTTAGACTAGGACAAGTGGGAACGAGGAGGCATATGCACTAGGAGAGTAAGCAAGAGGAATTGACAAGTATGGTGCAAGGATAGCGTAGCTACAGGGAAAGGGAACCAATAGTTTTCTTAGGCGAAGAAATCAAGCTTAGATGCTTTAGCCCTAACCTAGCCAATCCCCTAAAGAGAGTAATGTCTGTTAGCAGACGAGTAAATAAAAACTTACACCTAACCCTGTTTCTAGTTTGAGTAGCACCAATTTGAAACGTCCTTGAACTCACCCTGACAACTTTGGTTGATGTAGGTTAAAACATACAGGATGGTCAGGACTCGAGGAAATCGAGGTAGGGGAGCATCATCACAGGCACTGCCAACACCGCCAATGCCACCACCACCATCGCCCGAGCTAGCTCTCATACTGTGCTCGTTAGAGGCCATAAATGAAACTTTAAAGGGGAAAAAACCAGTAGGGACCAAAGTGGAACCCCCACCATCTAGAATGGATAATCCAGAAGCATCAAGGGATTCAGGGGGAGGACCTCCACCCGAAGACATCACTCGAGAATTGCAGAAGATCAAACTTCCAGAGTTTGTCAGGGGTCACACTAGTGAACGCACGGAAGCATGGTTGGAAGGCATGACAAGGTGTTTTTCCTTAAGGGACTATGCATCCAACTCCAAGGAGAAGATCACAATTTTTTAGTTAAGAGACAGTGCCTTGAACTGGTGGAGCAACCTGGAAAAACAACTGCATCTTACCCCAAACACAGTATCTTGGGAACTTTTTGAGGAGAGGTTCCAAAGGAAATATCTGCCAACTTATTATGAGGAACAATAGGTAGGGGCATTTCATGCCTTAGTATAGGGAAACAAAACTATAGAAGAATATGAGATCAAATTTATGGAATTGGTCAAATATGTTTCGTATATGGATAATGACCAACAACAGGTAGAGCCCTTTGTCTATGGATTGAACCCTAAGATAAGAGCTATGGTGAGGATGTGGAAACCATCTTCAGTAGTGGAAACGGTGGAAAATGAACGTTATACGGAGGAACACATGAACTTAACCGAAGGTACGAGACCGATCTTTCCACATCGTCCTGGATTTATGGGGAAGGCCCTTGGGACATTTCCCAGGGGAGGGGGCTCAAGGACACCTCCATATGGTAATAGAGTTGCACCAAGGACAGTAACCGTAGGGATTTCAATGGAAGCGAGTGCAGCATCTCGTTCATCACCAATGATGTACACAGGTCCACGACCATCTCAAGGAACAGCTAGTAGGGGCAGGGGTTCCAGGGGAAGGAACTCATTTTAGAGACAGTCACATAATAGTTCACAAGTTCAATCTTGTGTTACCTGTTGGGGGTGCGGAGGACCCCATTACCAGCATGACTTCCCAGAGTTACAATCAGGGTTCGTGCATAGAGAAGGAAAGGCACCGATGGGGAGGGCAAGTAGCAGCCACCAAATTTACGTAGTGGTTAATAATCGCCAGGACGAACATCAATCCATGGTGGTGGAGTCATCAAGTATGCTAAATCATATCAATGTAAATATTTTATTTGATTCTGGTGCTACAGATAGTTTCATTTCACCATATTCATTAGAAAGGAGTGGGTTGGCAGCCTATGAGCAAGATGACTTTAAACAAGTCGAGATGGCTTCGGGGGAAAAACAAGCAGTAGGACCTAGTGTTGATAATTGTATAGTAGACCTGTGAGTGTGTACTACCAGGTTGAAGGTATACATCACTGCTCTTGGGGCATATGACCTAATCATTGGAATGGATTGGTTAGAAACTCACCGAGCTTTAGTAGATTGTTTCACAAAGAGGGTGCTTTGTGTCGATGATGAGGGAAGACCAGTAGAGATTGAGGGTGTATGGAGAAAAGTGTCATTACGCTTTATCTCAACTATGAAGGTTAAGAGATGCTTGAGACAAGGGTGTCGACTATATGTAGTGGAAGCAGTGAACAAAAGGAAGGGACCCCCATTGGATCAGTACCCAATATTTTCATAATTTAAAGATGTTTTCCCAAACGAGTTACCAGGGTTACCTCCTGAGCGGGAGATTGATTTTACTATTGAGTTAAAACCTGGTGCAGAACCAATTTCTAAAACTCTGTATCGGATGACAGAGCTAGAAATTTGTGAATTGCAAATGCAGTTCAAAGAGTTACTAGACTTAGGGATAATAAGGCCCAATGTCTCACCTTGGGCTGCACCAGTAATTTTTGTAAAGAAGAAGGATGGATCCTTACGACTGTGTATAGACTACAAGGACTTGAATCGTGCTACAGTGAAAAATAGGTACCCAATGCCACGAATAGATGACCTCTTCAATCATATGAAATGAGCGACGGTATTCTCAAAGATCGATTTGTGATCTGGGTATCATTAGTTAAGGATTAAGGAAGGTGATATCCCAAAAACTACCTTTCGAACTCATTTTAGACAATACAAGTTTGTCGTAGTACCTTTCAGATTGACTAATGCACCAGCATTATTCATGAGCCTCATGAACGACGTACTCCGGAAGTACTTAGATCGATTTGTACAAGTCTTTCTAGATGACATCCTCATCTATTCCAAGAACGAAAGAGAACATGAGGAACACTTACAAGTAGTGTTGTCCTGCCTTAGAGAAAACAAATTGTATGGGAAGTTGTCGAAGTGTTCCTTCTTCCAGAAAGAGATTCACTATTTAGGTCATATAATTTCCAATGAAGGAATCTTTGCAGACCCAGAAAAGGTAAACGCCATTATGGAGTGGCCAGTGTCGAAAAATGCCCATGAGGTGAGAAGCTTCATGGGGCTAGCAGGTCATTACTGGAGATTTGTGGAAGGATTCTCAAAAATAGAGAAACCCATCACCACATTGCAACGTAAGGGGGTCAGGTATGAATGGACAGAAGAATGTGATAGTGCATTCATTTAGCTTAAGAGGTTACTAACTAGTGCGCCAATTCTACGAGTGTCGGATATGGAAAAGGACTTCATAGTCTGCATGGATGCCTCAAAGAAAGGGTTGGGGGCCGTGCTAATGCAGGATGGAGGAGTGATAGCTTATGCATCTAGGAAGTTGAAGAAACATGAAGAGCTATATGAAACTCATGATTTAGAGTTGGCAGCTATAATACTAGCTCTAAAACTTTGGAGGCACTATCTTGTGGGGCAAAACTTTGAGCTCAAAACGGACCATCAAAGTTTAAAACATCTCTTCACTCAAAGGGATCTGAATGCTAGGAAAAGGTGATGGAGTGATTTTATGAGTGAGTACGATTTTGGTATTTCGTACATCAAGGGAAAGGAAAATGTGGTCAGAAATGCCTTGAGTAGGAGACCATGTATCTTCTCCTTGATACCCTTAAAAGTCAATCTGAGGGAACATGTGTTGACACAACTCCAAGGAGACAGTTGGCATTTAAAGGTTACTTCAAACCTCTAGAGTGGGAGGTAGTTAGATCCAAAGTATGAAGGATATAGTCTGGAAGAAGACGGACTATTAAGATATCGGGAAAGGATGTACATCCCTAAAAGTGGGAATATTCAAAGCATCATATTGAAGGAAGCCCATAGAGCACTTTATTGTGCACATCCGAGTGTGAAGAAGATGTACATAGATATGAGGAAGCTCTTCTTCTGGGTAGGAATGAAGTGCAATGTAGTCCATTTCATCGCCAACTGCCTAGAATGTCAACAAGTGAAAGCTGACCACCATCACCTAGCAGGCCTCCTACAACCACGTGATGTTCCTATGTCCAAGTGGGAAGTCATCTCTATGGATTTTCTTGTGGGGTTGCCACACACATCTCATAGACACAATGCCATTCTTGTGATAGTGGATAAGTTAACCAAGAGTTCTCATTTTATTCCGGTTAGAGACACTTACGATACCACTAATGTGGCACGTGTGTTTGTAAGTGAGGTTATCCATTTGCACGGGATACCTAAGAAGATCATTTCAAATAATGACTCCCGATTCACTTCTAGGTTTTGGACAAGTTTGCAGTCAGCATTGGGGACTCAGTTGAACTTAAGCACAACTTATCACCCTGAAACAGATGGGAAAACTAAGAGAGTAAAACAAGTCATGGAAGACATGCTTAGGATGTATGTCATGGATAATCAAACCCAATGGGAGAAGTACATTCCTTTGGTCGAGTTTGCCTACAATAACAATTTTCATAGCTCCATCGGAATGCCACCCTACGAATCTTTGTATGGAAGGCCATGCAGAACATCGTTGAGTTGGGATAGACTAGAAGACTAAGTAACGGTTGGGCCAGAATTGATTCAAGAGATGGAGGAATAGGTGATTCAGATTAGGCAGAGACTAAAGGAAGCATAGGATAGGCAGAAAAGTTATGCATATGCACATAGGACCGACCGAAGCTATGAAGTAGGAGACCAGGTTTTCATTTGTATCAGGCCTAATAAGAGTACCATACAGTTCAGGAAGGGGACAAAGTTGTCACCTCAATTTATAGGACCATTCAGAATCCAAGAGAAAATTGGACCCGTTGCCTATCGTCTCGTACTGCGGCCCCACTTGCATAAAACTCATAATGTTTTTCATGTATCTGTTTTACGTCATTATGTTGCAGATGAATCACATAAACTAGATTGGAAGGAATTGCAGGTATCGGATGTGGGAACCCTCACGGTATAACTGTTACGCATATTGGAATATAGAGTCTGACAGCTCAGGAACCGTCTGGTAGACCAAGTTAAGGTCCAGTGGGACAAGTATAGTCCAGGATCTGCTACTTGGGAAGATGTCGAGACATTACGACGAGACTATCCCTCACTTTTTTGACCACCTCGAGAATATGTTTCTCGAAGGTTGGGTGTATGTAACACAACATTTTGACTTAGACAGACAGGATTACATGAGGCCTATATAATTTATTTTCTATTCACAGTGGAACTATTAAATGATACACTTAAACTTTAAAATCTATGAACTTTTATGAATGTTTAAATGATATTGATGATGATGTATATGATGCGATATATTGTGAGAATGTAAATTTTATGAATGTTTAAATGATAATGATGATGATGGATATAATGCGATCTACTATGTGAATGTAAATTTATGAATGATTAAGTGTTATTAATGATGATGGACATGATGTGACATAATGTGTGAATGTGAATCCTATGAAGGTTTAAATGCTATTAGAATGATGTTGGATATAATGCAATCTATTTTGGTAAATGATAATCTTATGAATGGGTGTCGAAATTGAATAATGGGATATTATGGGATCTATTTCTAACTTGAAAACATTGATGTTAAGTTGTTGGTACAAGGATACTGAATTGAAATAACGATGGTATGGAATTACATGATGATAATGCATAGAAATGTATGAGTTTGTGTTACAGACTAACTTGCAGGTTATGGGCTATGAAATAGCCAAGGGATAATGATGATGAAAGTGGATATCATGACCACTAGCCGAGAGACATTATGGTATGAATATTGTATGTGAAATTATATTGGTTTGGATGCATTTCTATGATATGTGGACTAGTGCAGGATTTCAGGTGATGACACTGCCCAAAACCGAATAAATGATGACAAAACCCCCAGCAACATGGTGACACTATATATTCCATTGTAGGGTGTGGACCCTAGTTATGATTTGGAGGGGTGGAGGCATTTCCCATTGTGTATCCTCCAAAACCTGAAGTCATGGGAGGACAGTGTTAGCTCACGCTCCCCAAGATGTGTGATGATGACTGTCAGTTGCCTGCTGGGGAAGCTTGGTTGTGATATTGACACTTCCACTTACAGGTTCTATTTGGAGTTAGGTCAATATAGTTGATGCTCCAAGATAGTCCAGCAGAGGAAGGATAGGAATGGAGATGGAAGTAAGTTAGGGAGGAAGGATGAGTAGAAATAGTTGAGAAAGTATGGAGATTTTTCTGATAGTGAAATTTAAATGTTTTCCCTTCTAAAAAGAAAATGTGTATATATGAATATTCATAATTACGTAACTAAACCATAGTTGTCTAAATAAAATTGTTGAACTGGATAATTGTAATTAAAGGATTTCTCAAACATTTGATTGGTTTGTTTTCTTTTATAAAAGACTAGTCTTGTTGATTGGATTGGATGAATACATAAATTACTAAAGGGTGATAGTTATTGATTATTAGTACACGCCCAAGACTTGTATGTACTAGCTACACATGCATTTCTTGTACATGTACACTAGTATGTATGATCTTTCTTGACTTACTTACTAATATTGTTAGTTAATTGTTATGAATGTGTGAACCATGTTTCTTTTCCTTTGTACCATGAGATACCTTAACTTCGGGATGAAGTTTCCTGAAGGGTGGGTGTATGTAACAACCCTTCTTAAATAGATGTATAGGGATGATTAATAATAATTAATTTGATAATCCAATTGTCCTCATATGTTAGTTAAACAACAATTATTTCTTAAATAATATTAACTAATTAATTATTATTAATTATTTGTCCATGATTAATTAATTATTAATTAACTCATTAATTAATTGAGTAAAGAATTAAAGGGGGTTAATAACTTAATGTATTAAATACTTACGTATACGGGGAGAGGATAAAACATTAAATAAGAGGATAAGACATTAAATAAGAGGATAAGACATTGAATAGAAGGATAAGGAAATTAATGAGGGTGAAGAGAGTCGGTGAAGGAGGGATATGACGGAAGGAGTCTTACGAGAAGGGGGATGATTATTTTGTGGGGGAGATATAGTTCTATGGGAGGATTATTCTGTGGAGACCTCTGGTGTGAGGAGTTTGGCTTTGGGGGTTTTTGGTGAATCTGAAGCAGGGGGCACCGGTTTGCTGGGGGTTTTGGGCACGGGGGCCAGGATATCCTTACGGTATCCTGGAGCTAGGGAGCCAAATAGGTTTCTCCTAGATGGTAGAGAGGAAACACGGTTTTGGGCAGTGTTTGACACAGTTTCAACGTCAGCATTGGACCAACCCAAGCAACGGGATATAGCATCAGAAGCAGGTATTTTTAATTACGAATGGTTGAGTTATTTCATGATGTAGATAGATTTTAATCTCTGCTGAATATTTTTTTTATATGCTAGTGATTGAATTATTTATGCAAATTGAAAGGAATTATATGTTAAATTGTATCAAATTTTGTATTTTCCGGTCTCTACATGGCTAGTCCTAAAACTAGTCAAAAACAGGTGTTTCGGGTAAAAACATCATAACTTCTTCATAATAAATCCAAATTCTGTGAGATAAAATGTGTTGATTAGGGTACAGGATGTAGTATTTTTTGTAACATTTTCAGATAAATTCAACAAATATTTTTTGCAGGACACACTCTACAAGGTCGCTCTCTAGAATAAGCCAGAATTCATCAAGGTGTGCCATTTTTTCTATAATGCTTTTTATGAGAGGTTCCAAGTAGTTCCACCTGGAGGAATTGCATAAAACACACTAACGAACATTGTGTATCAGTTTTAGATCTATATTCATTATCTAGTTATTGATCATCAATCCATTGTGTTGGGTTGTTGATGTTGTCTTTTAGCTTCTAGGCACTGTCTTTCTTGTGTCAAGATGGTAATCATTGTTATCTGTCTACTGATTATCGCTTGTTTCGTCTAGTTCCATGATGTGCTAGTATGCTAAGTCATTATTGTCTGTTTCCTGATCTGCAAGTATTGTGTTCATCATCAAGTTGTGTTATTTAACCATTTTCGTTGTTTCCTTCCTTCTTAAAACATTTTAGAAAACAAAATTCTTTTGCGTTGAGTCGCTTGTAGTCAAAATGACATGGTTGTTACATATGGTATTAGAGGGGGTTCAACCCACGACTTGGGATCACTACAAATTTCATTGATTTGATTATTTATTATAAGGTTGCTAATTAATTTGATTTGTATTTGTGCACGTAATCATGGCTAGAGGATTCCATGGAGGCAGACAATAGGGTGCTAGAGGAGGATGTTGGACACACCTACCATAGTTAGAGGGGGGGGGTGAATGAGTGCGGGGATATTTTTCCCAAAACTTCCCTCTTACAAAAAAACTCCTTAGTTAACATTAAACATTTGTTCATTACTCATTGTTGTCATTTATAATCAGTTAGATGTGAATACATATCAGCAACATATATCAGAAACATATCATCAACAAATTATCTCCACAAGGAACACAAAGAACACAAGATGTATGTACAATTTTTCTTTTTATTATGGACTTCAATCCAGGGGTTTTTCAACAACAACTGAATAGATTACAACTCTACAAGAGCACCATATCTATATACAAGACTCAACTTACATTCTCAACACCAACTTAGATGATGCAACAATCCTCAACAGATATCAATCTTTCAACATAAACAAGTGCATCAACCATGCACCAACCTGTGCCAAACAACCTGTAATCAACTTGTACCATAAACAAGTGCATCCAACCATGTACCAAGTATATACCAATCATGTCTCAAATACTCATCAACAATTAATCATCAATATGTACCAAAATCATCAACTATACACCTCATGTATGTCCCAACTCATCAACTGCTTGTCTCAACCATGACTAGTTTTGGATTACTCAACAACCCCAACTTGAAATAATCATAACTTTGTACCTAAACCTCTAGGGAATGCAAAACCAAATGCATTGAGGGGTTAGAGAGACAAGTACCAACATCAATTACAATGAATAAATGCTCACATCAGGAAGCACAAGACTCCAGCCAGGTTATCATTCTCAACTATCCATCAGGGCGCACAATGACCCCCTCATCATGAATAATGTCATCACAAGGCGATAGGCATGATAGTAACCATGAAACTTTTAGAATATGAAATATGTGTGCTCATTTTACCATTGATAATACCCTTGTCACCCAACCATAGGTCAAATCCACCCTCTGAGCACCTTAACCTTGATAGAGAATCATTCCGGAAGCAAACCCTAGGCTAGATATCCAAACAAAGGGTAGCGCACCTTTCCCCAAGGATAGTGCATCAACAAGAGATGATCAGATAGTCCAAACCCTATCCAAGAGATAGTCCAAGCCAAACATGATCTGCTAGCTGCAGCAACTGCAATGACAACTCTCCTCAAACCGGCACACAAGACTGGGCACTGCAATTCTAAGACTATCTGCCAGAATGAGAATTGGCCTCCTGTATTTATACTAATTTTGGCTAACTGCCTGGGCCAACTTCCTATTTTGGGTATCTGTCTGTTCAGAATATTTATTATTTTTGGTTGACTTCTTCTCTTGTAGGCTAATAACCTAATATAAATTATCTTCTTGAGTCGACAAGTCTTCTAGGGTTATTAGCCAACTCGTTAGGGTTTCTTCTTGCTTCCCAGAGTATTATATCCTTGTCAGGTTTACACGTGGAGGTAAATGCCTCCCGCAGCTACCAGAATATCAACACTCCCTCCTAGCTAGGGAGGTATTATAGGTAATGGTCTTGAGAACAAAACATACCATTCACCCGGTAGCATCAACATAGTTATATAGAGTATATCATGAGCACCATCATCATCAATTGCATCATCTCTTGAAACCATACTCTATCTGAGTAATCAAACATGATGCTCACTCCACAGAGTGATACAAGAGCCATTCTTCTAATCTAGAAGAGTAAATGTTCTGAACCATTTTTTGTCTGGAAAATCTTTGTTCATCATTCATGTGGATGATAATTATTTCAATAAACTACTAATAGTCTTCAAGGCAATCAGAACAAAATAGAGCAGAACCGTGTCTATCCATGGTAGTACATAACTACAATCTAGTGGTACACTACCACACCAAGTAACATACAAGTACTTTATCAATAACATACAGTCACGAACAATGGAACACATCCACCACAGTAGTATACATCTACTTTCATACAGTCTTCATAACAATTATCTGATACCAACCTGCACAGAAACAATCTTATGATATAAACTGAATCATCTAGGCCAATCTTTCACTCACATCTGTGAGATCTGAAAGAATATCTTCCCTGAGAGTATAACAATGAGATATCTGGACTATTCTTCTCAAGCAATGAAGAATAACTGTCATGTCTTCTGAACCTCGACCATTCCCCACCCTGGGCCATTCTTTCTACACTAATCAAAGTGCACCTTCGAGAGAATGTATAAACCCTAAGGAATGTTTGTCCCTGATTATTGAGCCTTAACCATTCCCCACCCTGGGTAATTCCTCCTACACTAATCAAAGTGCACCTTGGAGAGAATGTATTAACCCTAAGAAATGATATTCCAAACCATTTCCTCTATTAACCACAAGAAGAAAATACTATCCTGTATCAACCTCCAAAACAAACCATTCCTCATGTTAATCATAATGAGAAATTCTTGTCCGGCGAGGAGGGCCAATCTTCATGAGTAGCCCTCAAGATGAGAGACTTCCCTAGACCACTTCCCATGCTATCCACAATCAAAAGTCACTGTCTATGATACATCAGTAATCTATACCATTTCCCATGTTAACCACAATGGGAAATCATTGTCCGTCAGAAATCTCAATCCACTTTCCGAACAGGAAATCATCTGTCCAACATGGACTATTTTTCAATCTTGAAAATGAATGTCCTCAATAATACTTTCGGTGCTCCCTCCCAACCTAGGAGTCATATCTTCCTTTTTCAATAAGGAAGTCATCTCCATGAGCTCCAGCTTGAGTACAAAAACTCTTTCATCTTGGATATAGGCTTTACCAAAATGTCTTCTTATCTTCTCATTTGTGGAGATATGTATTAGAGAACCACTTTCTCCTTTCTAGACTTCATCACGGATAATGTACTTACTGATTTTAAATGTACTTTAGTCTGGAACACTGATTTTCTGTGAAGGCTTCATGTAGCTCTGAACAATAGAGTATATAATTTTTGGAAAACTGGAACATATCCATGTGGCACTTCTTTTGTCATCATGAGATCTGATCTACTGAGTAATCATATTGATGTTATAGAAAATCTTCACCATGCTTCTGCTGTGCACTGGAGGTTCTCCACCAAGTTATCTTCTTTTATCTGCATACAAGGGTCTCTTTCTGGTATGCCTCAAAGTATTGAGATTTCTCTTCATACACTCTTTATTCAATTTCTCTAGAGAACATTCTTTGCATTCATCTAATGTAGAACTCCAACTCATGGATGTTGTGGATGATATAATGACTCATGTAGAGCTAATTCTAGTTTACTGGAACAAGTAATCATCATAGTCTTCTCCCTCCATCTAGGAGAACCTCTAGTTTTGGATCTCACAATGCTTTCATTCATAAGTCTTCCATACACTGTTCTTCATCATGAATTTCAGTTCCTTTACTTGATTTCTTTTATTGATTATATATAAGGCTGACAATCTTGTGATTCTTGATATAATGACTAGTTGTTTTGGATTCTCTCTATTTCTTGGAATCTTCATGTGTTTCTTTAGTTATCGGGTCCATGGAGTTTCTTATAGATTCCATGCCCTAAAAATTCCATTATAGGATCACGGATGTGGATGGACAACTAGGGATACTTTAAGGCTTCTCTTTGAAGAATACATACTGTCTTTCATGGCTACTATCATGGATATATACTTCATCATCTTCATTGGATCATAGGATTATCTCCCTCCTAATTCTTGCTTCATGTATGAATGCATATAATCATCTCCCTCCATCTAACAGAGTCCACATTTCCATCTGCATCATTTTTGTCTTCTACAATATATAATTGGCTCTCTTGTCTAATAGATTCCATGGTTTTGTCTTGTTGTCTTCTACAAAATGTCATAGGTATTTTTCCAATTTCCTCTCGATTGATGACTTCTTTCTATATTTGCTTCTTCTAAGTCTCTTCATAATTGATTCGTCTTATCTTGCAATAGCTTCCACATGATTTGTATTTCATCCTTTCATGTGTATTATCTAATGATATCCATTCTTATCTTGTTGTTATTCCATAGGTATAGTTCTTCTTGGAACACATTATCTTCCAACAGATAGATATACAAGATACATATAGAGACGATGCAAACAAGATATGTACAAGAAATAAGAAGAGTTTCATTTCCTTTAGAATAAGAATTCTCTTCCATCCTGCTTAGTATTCTTTGTAGGTTCCTCTTCTTCGACAACTGATGCTTCATGTTTCTCCTTCCTTTTCTTTAGCTCCGGACAATTATTCTTGTAGTTGCCATACTTTCGACAGTTGAAGCATTGTACTTCTGAAAATTCTTTCTCTTGATTTGACTTCCTCCTTGAACCAAACTTCCTTTTGTTCATGAAATTATTGAATCTTGTTGTGAAGGCTTGATCATCTTACTTCTTTTGGGGTTTCTCTTTTTCATTGATACTTGATTCTTTTTGAGCACGGAAAGTCCAAAGTTCTTCAAATGTTGGATACTCCTTCCTTGTGTTCATGCTTGCGGAAAATGAATCCCACATCTTGGGAAGACCATTGAGTACTATGTTTACCAATTCCTTCTATGAAGTGATCTCTTCAATAGCTTGTAGTTGATATTTTAACTGGGAGATGCTCACAAAGTATGATGTTATATTTTCATCATCATTCATCTTCATGTCATGGGGTTCATTCTTCAGACTCATAACTTGTCCAATGTTTCTGACTTAGAAGAGGTTTGTTAGGCCATCGTACATATTCTTCGATGAGTCAAGATGGGAGATGTAGGATATCAAGTGTTCTTTGATAGAATCCACTATGATACTCATAGAATTGATGTCACTGTCTTTGAACTTATCCATAGCTGTAACATTTTGTGGTTCCTTCTTTTTCCCTTCTTCAAACTTTGGTTTCATGATATCCAACACTTTATTCTTGGCAAGGATGAGGTAAATCCTTGTCTTCCATGCTTTGAATTTAGAGGCTCCATATAACTTGTTCTCTGATTTCATAGAATAAGTCATGGTTGCTTTGACTTGGTCAAACCCTAGATTTGACCATAAACTCAAACTTCACATCTTGGCTTGCTAAGAGTATTAGGAGATGCGCTAGGCTAGAGCACACTGATGTATCTAGAGATTAGGTCAATCCATTCACTTAAGATGCCTCAACAAGAGGATTAAGGTTTCTGCAACTTCTCCTGCCAGTAACCCTAGCGACAGTCTCTTGGAAGCTTCTTCTGCTAGTAACCCTAGCGACAGTTCCTCAATGAGCTCAATATCCTATCGGTTATGTTTCATTCCAGTGTTTAGACTGAATGAGGGAGGTGTGGGCCCATAACCTGTTAGAATATGAAATATGTGTGCTCATTTTACCATTGACAATACCCTTGTCACCTAACCATAGGCCGAAGCCACCCTCTGAGCACCTTAATCTTGATAGAGAATCATTCCAGAAGCAAACCCTAGGCTAGATAGCTAAACAAATGGTAGTGAACCTGATGCAGGAGCATCGCTCACTCATCAAGCGAGCCAGCGCGTGGAGCAGGGGAAAATACAGCTGGACAGTGCTAGCACATATGTTTTTGAAATGCTTTGGGACTTGTTGCACCGCTCTTTCATGAAGCCATTCATAAATAAGCGCACTTGTATTGTATTATAGATAGGGAGGCATTTATTAGTTTTAATGCTGTTAGATAGGAATTTATTGTAGATTTGATAGTTTCATATTTCGTGAGGGCAAACGGAATATAGGCACCCTCCTTTGTACATTGTATTATCATTCATTCAGAAGAGCAAGAAGAGCAGAGCAGAGAACCTGTGAAGAACACCCATGTACAGATTGAATTAATAGAAGAGAGATTTTGATTCGTCTTCATGGTTTGTGTTGTGTCTCTGTGTTGATATTATGCTCATGAATGTTTGCTTTCTGTCATGCATTTGCTTTGATGTGCTGTGTATGTGGTTTCATAGTTGAATAGAAATCTGTGAGAAGAGAGGAGAATGAGTTTCAATTGTTTCTCTGTCTGAGCCAGGAGATTCCTGCATAGAGTGCAATTGAATTCATCCGCATAGAGTGCGTTGATGAGGCTAGACAGTTGAACTTTTATTCTCATCTGCCCAAGAGTTGAATTGGGTTGAGGAAACCGTGCAGGAGAAGTGCAGGTTGGATTCAAAGTCTCAGTAGATAGTCTGAGCGCAGAAATACAAGGATTACTGTGGCCCCGAGTGTACAGCATCTGAAATTACTTAGCACTTGAGAATTTTTGAGGTTGAGCACACGCAGTGTGCGTGAAAGGTCTCTGAAGGAGTCAGAGTTGGCAAAGCTCAGGAGGGATAGTTCCTTCTCGTTGAAGTTGGGAACAAAACCAAGAGAAGTTCCAATCAGGAAGGAGCTTTGAAGTGGAGGAGAATCGCGAAATCCCATGGACCGTTCGATCTCAGTGAAGCTGCACAGGATTTAACCCTTTGGCGTAGGAGGAATCAGAATCCCATCGGGGTTCGGCATTCGGCGATTGACGAAGTAAGGCGCAGACTCATTGAAATCGCGAGTCGCGATTTCCCGAACTAACGGGAGCTGTTGATCTCCATCGGACAGGTGGCACGTGATCCCAGGAGGTCAGGATTCGGTGTTCAGGGTTTTCAATAGCAAGGAAAACTTGTATCATGAATTCACGATCCGCGAAATCCTGAAGTGACGTGGCTGCGTGGGACCCGAAGACGCTAAGGGAGTACAGGTGGCACTATATCAGGGAATCGGCACATCGGTGTTCGGAGGTTTGAAGTTCAAAGGATCGACATCGCAAATAGTGATATCCCAATAGGGAGATCCCCGACAAAGAGTGGAAGTGTTGACCCGTTGACTTTCGGGGTTCGAGGTTTTGTTTTACATGTGAATTGTGTATACGCGTTTCGTGATACCGCGAAACCCAATCTCCCGAGAAGCGAAGAGGAGATCGCCGAAGGAGGACTATGGGTAGGAGAACTCCTGAGAGGAGTGGAAGAGTCTTCAACTCTTCAGGCCTGTGTTAAAGAAGGTCCTGGTGGAAGCGGCTGCTGCTGAGAGCGGTTGCATCAGAGTGGTATCAGAGCGAGAGTATCTTTGCTTTTTATAGCAGAGACAGAGATTCACTATGCCGCCTAGAAGAGAGAGACAGTCGCCTGATCGAGAAGACAGGGACGCTCGAAGAAGGGGTAGGTCGGCAGGGAATCCAGAAATGGAACGACAGATACGAGATCTCAGGGTGAGACTCGAAGAGATGGAAACAACTCAGCGATGTGGAGTCGGCGCTGGAGAGTTCAACGATTCCGAGGTGGAAGAGGAAGCTGGACATGATGCAGAAGAGGTCTCAGCAGAGGATGCCTCGACTGAATGATTAATTAGAGCTATCGCCAGGATGAGCTCAAAGACAAAAATGGACATTCCTGTCTATGAGGGGAGTCTAAATGCAGAAGAGTTGCTGGATTGGATCCGAGCACTCGATACCTACTTCGATTATGAAGATATCGAAGAGGACAAGAAGGTAAGACATGCGGTTACCAAGTTGAAGGGACATGCAGCCTTATGGTGGGATGAGTTGCAGGCTGATAGGCACTGCAAAGGAAAATAGAAAATTAAGAGCTGGGATCGGATGATCGCTAAGATGAAAGTGAAATTCATCCCGAGAGATTACCAGATCACACTATTCAGGTGCATGCAGAACCTGAGGTAGAATCTGATGATAGTGAAGGAGTACACTGAAGAGTTTTACAGACTCAACATCAGAGCTGGTCATCGGGAGAGTGATGACGAGAAAGTGGAAAGATACCTGAATGGGCTGATGTATGACATTCAGAACGAATTAAGCATGGTTACCATCCAAATAGTTGAGGATGCGTACCAAATAGCTCTGATGGCCGAAGAGAAGCTGAGCCACAAGCAAGGTCAGCGAGGGCGAGGCAGGAGTCAGCCCAGAGGCAAGGCAATTTCCCAAGATAGAACTCAGAAGCCCAAGGAGGAATGGCAGAAACCTCAGGGAAAGGTTGAGAGAGGTGGAACCTCACAACAAAGGCAGAAATATGTTGAGCCGAGGAGGCAACATGCAAAGTAGAGTGGCGGATATGTTGACGCCAACGCTATTCCTCATACCCGAGGTAGAGGAAGAGGCCGTGGAGGAATCATCACATGTTTTACATGTGGGAAAGACGGACATAAAGCCGTGGATTGTCCAAACAGGAAGATGGATAGAAGTGAAGCTCACATCACTGAGGCGCAGAGGCGTGATGTTGAGACATAAGATGCAGACAGCGGAAGGTCACTTGGGATGCATAAATTTCTTTTAGCACCCGAGAAAGAGGTGGACAACATAGTGCAAAGGAGCAGACTGTTTAGAACGGCTTGCACAGCCAAGGACAGAAAATGCAAAGTCATAGTTGACAGTGGGAGCACCGATAATCTCGTTTCATCCAAGATGGTGGAAAAGATGGAGTTGAAAAATATCCGATGCTTATCTCTCTCTATCCTACGCTCTTCGCTTTGCTTTAATAGAATCTATTCCTTCAGCTGGAATAGAGGGCTGTCTTATCCGATCGCTTTACTCAACCTGTAACTTCAAACAGTTACTCTTAGCTAAACAGGTAGTTTGATAAGAGAGAGGAAGGGAAGTGTTCTTTACCAACCGTGCAGAAGGGTCCGGGCCGCTCGCTTCGCTCAACAGCAGTCCGGCCCTCTCATTCATAACTGCAGATCAAGCGGGCAGCTAAGAAGACCATGAGGTGTGCGCATGAGGAAGAAACAAGGAACAAGGAACTCCAAGATGAACATGAAATAGGAGGACAGAGGGAGGAAGTCACCTCTCTTAAATCCCCATTTCACTAACTAACTCTAAGAAAATAACAAACCAAATGACTAAGCACCCGAGTCCATATAAAGTCTCGTGGTTATAGAAAGGGCACCAGGTAAGTGTCACTAAACAATGCTTAGTTAAATTCAAGATAGGGAATTATCATGATGAGATTCTGTGTGATGTTATTCCCATGGACGTATGTCATATCTTGTTGGGTAGACCATGGCAGTATGATAGGAATGTTGTTCATGATGGGAGGATGAACACCTATACCTTAGAGAAGGATGGGAGGTTACATAAATTGCTTCCGATAAAAGATAAAGAAGTGAAACTGGAAGTGAGCAACACAATACTACTCATGAGTGGGAAGGAGCTTCTCACAGAGATGGAGAAGAATGAAGACCCACAATTCTTTGTTGTCAGGAAACCGAGGATTGTCCTGACAAGCACAAGAATGGACGACTTACCAGAGGAGATTTAGGAACTGTTGGGAGAGTTCGCTGATATCATCATGGACAAACTACCTCGTTCGTTGCCACCGATGCGGAGTGTGAGTCACCACATTGATCTCATACCTGAGGCAAGCTTACCCAATAAAGCAGCGTACATGTTGACGACTCAGGAGAATGAGGAAGTCAAAAGGTAGGTACAGGATCTGCAGGATAAAGGACTGGTCAGAGAGAGTCTTAGTCCATGTGTTGTTCCGACAGTACTAATTCCGAAAAAGGATGGAGGCTGGAGGATGTGTATAGACTCCAGGGCGATTAATAAAATTACCATCAGGTACAGATTTCCACTACCACGAATGGATGATCTGATGGATTGCCTGAGTGGGGAAAACTACTTTTCGAAGATTGATCTCAAGAGCAGATATAATCAGATCTGGATGAGAGAAGGAGATGAATGGAAGACAGCATTCAAGACAAACAAATGTTTGTATGAATGGATGGTCATGCGGTTTGGTTTAACAAACGCGTCGAGCACCTTTATGAGGCTGATGAATGAAGTCCTGCGGGAATTCATCGGGAAGTTTGTGGTCGTGTACCTGGACGATATACTTATTTTCAGTAAGACCAAGGCTGAGCATTTAAGACATTTGGCCATTGTAATGAGAAAGCTATAGTAGGAGAAGCTATTGATCAATTTGAAGAAGTGCTCATTCATGCAGACATAACTCATTTATTTGGGTTTTGTAATCTCGGTGAATGAACTGAAGATGGATCCTGAGAAGGTGGACGTGATCAAGAATTGGCCATCACCGAGGAACGTTTTCGAGGTGAGGAGTTTCCACAGATTGGCTAGTTTCTACAGGAAATTTATCAGGAATTTTAGTGGGATTAGCGCAGCAATGATGGACACCATGAAGAAATGGCATAAAGTTTTTCATTGGATAGCAGAGGCCGAAAGGAGCTTCAATTTGTTGAAGCGAAAGATAACAGGGCAACCAATTCAGGTGTTGCCTGAATTTCGGAAGACATTTCAAGTGAAATGTGATGCTAGTGGGTATGTTGTTGGAGGGGTCCTGAGTCAAGATGACAGACCTGTTGCATATTACAGCGAGAAGCTGGATGATGCAAATATGAAATACTCCATGTATGACAAAGAGTTCTATGTCATTATACAGGCATTAAAGAGGTGGAGGCATTACTTGATACCCAAAGAGTTTGTGCTGTACAGTGACAATCATGCATTGCAATTCATGAGTCAACAGGATAAGTTGAACCAGAAGCATGCAAAATGGGTAGAGTACATGCAAAATTTCACATTTGCGATCAAGGACATTTCAGGAACTGCTAACAAAGTAGTTGATTCTTTGAGCAGGAAATGTTTGTTGTTGCAGAAGTTCACAGTCAAAAACTTGGGTTTTGAAAATCTGAAGGATATGTATGCCGAGGATACAGACTTCATAGAAGCGTACGAAGCGGCAGAGAATCTAGTTCTCAGGGATCGGACTCCATGGATGGATTACATGATCTAGGAAGGATTGTTGTTTAAAGGCAATCAGTTATGTATACCGAATTGCTCCATGAGGGAGAATTTGGTGAAGGAAAAGCACAACGGTGGATTAGCAGGCCACTTTCGGCACGACAAAATGTTCGCCAAGCTTAGCGAATAATATTTTTGGCTGGGGATGTGCACATATGTCAAACGGTTTGTTGACAGATGCAGGATATGTCAACATTCAAAGGGTCGAAAACAGAACACAGGTTTCTACCAGCCGTTGCCCATACCTGAAAGGCCATGGGAGGCAATCAGTATGGATTTTGTGTTGGGTTTTCCGAGAACACAATGAGGGGTTGATTCCATCTTTGTGGTGGTAGACAGGTTCTTGAAAATGGCACATTTTATTCCGTGTCATAAGACCAACGATGCGACCCACATCACCAACTTATTTTTCAAATAAATTGTCAGATTGCATGGATTGCCGAGAAGCATAGTCTCGTATCGGGATACGAAATTCATAGGTCACTTTTGGAGGACGCTATGGAAAAAGATGGGGACTAATTTGGCATTTTGCTCATCTTACCATCCACAGACAGATGGGCAAACAGAGGTGGTGAACAGGAGTCTGGGGGATTTACTGAGAGGCTTAGTGATGGAGCACCACAACAGTTGGGACCAGATATTACCACAGGCGGAGTTTGCGTACAACGATTTGGTGAATCAGAGTACAGGGAGAAGCCCATTTCAGATTTTGTATGGGACGCAGTCGAGAGGAGTTTCTGAACTCAGGGAGTCAGGACAGGCTGAAACTAGCAGCGCGAGAGCTGAAGAATTCACTGAAGCGATGGAAGAACTTCACACAAAGGTGAAGCAGCGACTGATGGATGCAAATCAGGAGTATAAGCACAGAGCCGATCAACGGAAGAGACAACTTTAGTTTGAAGTTGGGGACATGGTTCTGGCGCACCTGAGGAAGGAAAGGTTCCCAAGGGGAATATACAACAAGCTCAAGATGAAGAAAATCGGGCCGTGCAAATTCCTGAGGAAATTTGGAGAAAATGCATATGAGCTTGAGTTGCCAGAGGGCATCGGGATATCTCCGATTTTCAATGTTTCGGATCTATACCCATACAGGGCTGAAGAAGCAGAAGCTAGAATTGAGGAACAAATGGTCCAGTGGAAAAAGCAGTTACCAGTTGCACAGAAGCCTCAGATGGAGTACATACTGGACAAGCGATTGGGCAAGAAGACCAGGCGGAAGCAGTATTTTGAATACCTAGTGAAGTGGAAGAATCACCCAGTGGAGGATGCCAGCTGGGAAACAGAGGCAGTCATACAGAAACATGGGTAGACTGTGCAGGAGCTCATGGACAGGAGCCCATGAAATCTTTTGAGCCGAGGAGTATGATGCAGGAGCATCTCTCACTCATCAAGCGAGCCAACGCGTGGAGCAGGGGAAAATACAGCTGGACAGTGCCAGCATATATGTTTTTGAAATGCTTTGGGACTTGTTGTGTCGCTCTTTCATGAGGCCATTCATAAAGAAACGCACTTGTATTGTATTATAGATAGGGAGGCATTTATTAGTTTTAATGCTGTTAGATAGGAATTTATTGTAGATTTGATAGTTTCAGATTTCGTGAGGGAAAATGGAATATAGGCACCCTCCTTTGTACATTGTATTATCATTCATTTAGAAGAGAAAGAAGAGAAGAGCAGAGAACCTGTGAAGAACACCCATGTACAGATTGAATTAATAGAAGAGAGCTTTTGATTTGTCTTCATGGTTTGTGTTGTGTCTCTGTGTTGATATTATGCTCAAGAATGTTTGCTTTCTGTCATGCATTTGGTTTGATGTGTTGTGTATGTGGTTTCATAGTTGAATAGAAATCTGTGAGAAGAGAGGAGAATGAGTTTCAATTGTTTCTCTGTCTGAGCCAGGATATTCCTGCATAGAGTGCAGTTGAATTCATCTGCATAGAGTGCGTTGATGAGGCTAGACAATTGAAATTTTATTCTCATCTGCCCAAGAGTTGAATTGGGTTGAGGAAACCGTGCAGGAGAAGTGTAGGTTGGATTCGAAGTCTCAGTAGATAGTCTGAGCACAGAAATACAAGGATTACTGTGGCCCCGAGTGTACAGGATCTGAAAGTACTCAGCACTTGAGAATTGTTGAGGTTGAGCGCAAGCAGTGTGCGTGAAAGGTCTCTGAAGGAGTCAGAGTTTGCAAAGCTCAGGGGGGATAGTTCCTTCTCGTTGAAGTTGGGAACAGACCCAGGAGAATTTCCAATCAAGAAGGAGCTTTGAAGTGGAGGAGAATCGCGAAATCCCGCAGATCGTTCGATCTCAGTGAAGCTACACAGGATTTAACCCTTTGGCGCAGGAGGAATCAGAAGCCCATCGGGGTTCAGCATTCGGCGATTGACGAAGTAAGGCACAGACTCATTGAAATCATGAGTCGTGATTTCCCGAACTAACGGGAGCCGTTGATCTCCACCGGATAGGTGGCACGCGATCCCAGGAGGTCGGGATTCGACATTCGGTGTTTTCAATAGCAAGGAAAACTTGTATCGTGAATTCACGATCCGTGAAATCCCGAAGTGACGTGGCTTCATGGGCCCCGAAGATGCTAATGGAGTACAGGTGGTGCTATATCAGGGAATCGGTACATCGGTGTTCGGAGGTTTGAAGTTCAAAGGATCAACATCGCAAATAGCGATATCCCGATAGGGAGATCCCCGACAAAGAGTGGAAGTGTTGACCCATTGACTTTCAGGGTTCGGGGTTTTGTTTTACATGTGAATTGTGTATACGCGTTTCACGATATCGCGAAACCCGATCTCCCGAGAAGCGAAGAGGAGATCGCCGAAGGAGGACTATGGGTAGGAGAGCTCCCGAGAGGAGTGGAAGAGTCTTCGACTCTTTAGGCCTATGTTAAAGAAGGTCCTGGTGGAAGCGGCTGCTGCTGAGAGCGGTTGCGTCAGCACCTTTCCCCAAGGATAGCGCATCAACAAGAGGTGATCAGATAGTCCAAACCCTAGCCAAGAGATAGTCCAAGCCAAATGTGATCTCCTCGCTCCAGCATCTACAATGGTAGCTCTCCTGAAACCTATGCACAAGACTAGGCACTACAATTCTGAGACTGCCTGCCAAAATGAGAACTAGCCTCCTGTATTTATACTAATTCTGGCTAATTTCCTGGGCCAACTTCTCATTCTGGGTATTTGTCTATTCAGTATATTTATTATTTCTGGCCAACTTCTTCTCTTGTAGGCTAATAACCTAATATAAATTATCTTCTTGAGCCGACAAGTCTTCTAGGGTTATTAGCCAACTCATTAGGGTTTCTTCCTGCTTCCCGAAGTATTATATTATTGTCAGGTATACACATGGAGGTAAATACCTCCCACAACTACCATAACATCAACATGCACAACATAACATATATTAGACCTTTAACCTAAGATAATACCTCGTGCTAGGAGACTGAATCATCTGCCAAAATACACGAAGACTATACCCATGCACCCAAGAAACAAGTCAACAAGATGCAAGGGAAAACTAACTATTGTAAACATTATACATCAAATTAAATTCCCGGTGCAACAAATTCTATTGAAAACATACATGGATTAGTTCAAGATCATTGACATATCCATATTGTTGTTTATTAGTAAATCTATGTCTAACAATAATAACACAGTCTAACTGTAAAATATATGTCTATTAATAGATGGTAGTCTAGCATTGATATCGGTGTCTAACAGATATATTTCTATCTAGTATTATTGTTTGTCCAGCATTTATTAATTTCGATTAAATATATTATATTGTTGAATTAAATATATGATATAGATTTCATTTAAAATATATGAAATCCCAGTGTAAATAAATGATAATGTTGTCATTTAAATATATGAAATCACAGAGTAAATAAATGATAATGTTGTCATTTAAGTATACGAATCAAAGAGTTAAATAAATATGTTGTTGTCATTTAAGTATTAAATTCTTTGTGTAAATATATATCGTTGTGCAATATATACATTCGTTGGGTAATATTTAGGTTCACTGTGTAATATATAGATATAGATTTTCTATATAATATATAGGTTCTCTATGTAATAGATAGATGTAGATTCGTTGTATAGCGAATGTATAGGTTCATTGTGTAATATGTACAATATCTTTGTTAGTAAAACCGTTATAACTATATCGCTGCCACACATGAAATATAAGGTCGTTGTCACTAAAATCCCTATCATTATATCACTGTCACCCATTAAATATAAAAACATTGTCAATAATTATTAAATTTGCAGTCACTATATATTAAAATGAATGCAGGCCTATCATTAAAGACATAGACATATAAAAAACAAAAACACAAACATATATATATAATTTCACAGACAGATGTAATATTTGTTGTCAAAATTCTATACACTGCAACCATTCAACACAGTCACACTTAGCCAGAATTTCGCTATCCTTCAAATGAAAAATCGTTTCCATTCAATGTATAAACTCATTGTCATTCAATGTATAAAAACGCAGTCATTCAAAGTATAAATTCAGTTCCATTCAAAGTATAAATTCGTTCTCATTCAAATGTTAAAAACACAGTCATTCAATGTATAAATTCGTTGTCATTCAAGGTATAAAAATGTAGTCCTTCAAAGTATAAATTCATTGTCATTCAAGGTATAAACTTGTTCTCATTAAAATGTTAAAAATGCATTCATTCAAGTATAAATTATTTGTCATTCAAGGTATAAACTCGTTGTCATTCAAATGTTAAAAACACGGTCCTTCAAGTACAAATTCATTGTCAATATTTACTATGAATGAATGTGCTATCAATCAGAAAAATCATTGTCCAATGATGCTATCTAACCATAATCATTTAGGGTAAAATGTTGTGTATACATCATTGTCTAATCAAGGTGATTTTATGGGAATTCACTGTGTAATCAAGGTGAATTTTATTAAGGCGAAGTAGGTGACTCAGAGACATTAAACAAGCGATTTTTATTCCAGATGAGTTTAATCCAGGGAGGATTCATTTAATGGTTATTCATCAATAAAACAAATTCAATCTAGATGCAATATAAAGGTTTGATCAACAGTAAAACAATTTCAAATTGACGCATGTAAACTTCGTTGTGTTTTATCATTTAAAAGAAAAGAATGCAGACATATGGATAAATTCACAGATATCATAAATTCGCATCCATATCATTTAAATAAACACAGACATAACATTGAAAGAAAACACTAACATTTAAACAACACATAGTTTTTACCATTCCATAATGTTGGAGTTTATCATTCAAACACACAGAGTTTTATCAATCCCAAAACACAAAGATTTTGCATTCAAGACTCAGAGGTTTATTATTCACAAACGGAAAGTTTTGTCAATCCAAAAATGTTGAGATACTCATTCACAAGGAAGGTGCAAGGATTAGAGATTAATCATAAGAGAAAAAAGCAGAGATATGTAAGGGATAGATAGATAGGAAAAAATTATCCTTCACTTATTATCCATGCATATGAAAGCAGGACATTTGAATCTATAAGTATTTAAAAACTAAAGTGATGACCGTCGATTTGGCTCCTGGTCGACCTCTCAAGCACATAATAATAACTTAAGGATAAGGGATGGAAGATAAAACACACTAGTACATATTGGAAAAATTGCGATGACAATACTCTTTTGTCACAAAATTCAAGAGAAAAAAGTTCAATTTTTCAATTTTGATCTAAATTGACCCCGTATTCGTCACTCTATCCATGGACACAAACTATCGTTGCAAAACTGACGATAGTCAAGATGGTGGACTACTGCCTCAATTTCGACAAACTTGTGTTTTCTTCGCAAGATCGACGCTCACCTATTGGCCGTTATATAGTGCATCGCACGAGTGATGAATTCACCATTATAACCATTCTTGTCTTCGACAAAGTGAAAGTGACCTAAATATAAAAAATAAATAGGTAAAAAACAAGAAATATTTAGGTCACGATCGTCGCAATTGCGACGATGGTGACCTATATTGACCTATAAATATTTGACTATTTAAAGATGCTGCAACAATCTTGCTATAACAACGACAGTTCCAAAAGGGTATTTTTGTGCGGAAGAATGTCATAGAATATAGTTAGAGGTGGGGGGAAAAGTAATGTAGGTGAAAAGGGTGATGGTAGATGTTATTTCCCTTTTCAAAAATGTTTCCTCATATGTCCCGCAAGAATTTTAAAAGTAACAACTACAAAACATTGTAGGAAATATGGGCCCATTGATGGCGGATCGAATGAATATCGTCCCATGGTAATTAGCTATATATTCATTATCTTTTTTATTTTGTCAATTTTATATAAAATCATATATATATATATATATATATATATATTGTTTTAATGTTTGTTATAGTAGACACTAATTTTCCATGATTGTTTCTATTATAAAGTTAGAGTCGCCCTGTAACTTTCCACAAAATATTGCACCAACTATTAGTAGAAATGATGTTGTATGACGGCACCCTGCCCCTCGCGAGCACGGTCGCCCCACCAGGACCTTCACAAATCCGCGGCCCGAAGAGTTGACACTCTTCTTACCCTTATCGGGGGTTCGCAACCCACAGTCTCTCTCACACTCGTTTCCCCTTTATAACTT
>ML776706.1:1592821-1646099 GCA_009831015.1 Picea engelmannii | reverse complement strand
CTTGAGAAACAACTGAAACCTATTATTCATGCACCTAGTTCCTTATCCTTCCACATAATCAAGTATACAGCATATGACAGAAGGATATAGCTAAAAATCAAGATGCAGAGACAAAATCCCATCAACACCCAGGGGATGATCACGCCCATGAATGGGTTTCTGCTCCACTGCCTCCTCGTTGGTGTAAACAAGAACCCAACTGTGAGACCTCTTCGACGCACTCTATGCGGAAAGATTCGACTGCACTCGACGCAGAAATCTCCAGGCTCAAACAGAGAAACAATGGAGACTCATTTATCTCTCTCTCAGATTTCTAACTTGGTATGAAATCACATATGCAGCATATAGAAGGAAAGCATAAAAGAAAGCTAACATGCAACAGCATAATATTAACAAGACACAGAGARTAATCCCAGCCATGACCTRAATCAATCTTTCTATTAATTCACGAACTGTACATGGGGGTTCTTCACAAGTTCTCTGCTTGTTCTTTCTTCTTCCTCCTAATGCTCACGCGGATCTCAGATCTCTTGCTCATAATAATAATATTACAGAAAAAGGAGGGTGCCTATATTCGGTTTTCCCTCTCAAAAGCTAAAATGTCTAATCTACACTTAATGACTCTATCTACCTGTATCCAATCTAATCTTTCTGCATTAAAATCTAATAAGTGTTTCTGCTGTACAAGGACGAGAGCTTATCCGCTCCAGGTCCAAATTGATACATAAGTACGCCTAAATATGGATTCTTTTATTCAATCGGCGGCGCTCCTCAAAATAGTCACGACCGTGACCCTGACGTCTCCCTTTGAAGTCTTTTCCACCTTCCCGTGCAGGCGCGCACGACGAGGTGCGGATGCTCCTGCATCATTGTACAAGATCAGAAACATCATGACCAAGAAAATGAGGATCTCATGGAAGAAGATGATGGGACAAATCAAATGATTCAAGAATTTTTTCGCAGTCTAATGAAGATGGGGACAATGTTGGTATTTATGATGAACCTCTATTAGAAAAGGCAAATAAATGACTTTATGAAGGATCAACAACAAATATTCTCTCTGCTACATTGTTTCTAGTGAACTTAAAGGTTATGAATAATTTGTCAAACACTTGTATGACACAGATCCTAAGGTATGTAATATTTTTCATCTCATATTATACATAAATGTTGATTTTTTTCTATTTGTTTTTAGTGTTAATTAATGTGTAAAATAAGAATGCAATTTTTACGATTAATATTCTTATATTAACTAGTTATTTTTTATGTTGTAGATTGTTAGGTGAATTTCTGTTACCATCATCAAATATTTTACCTCGCACATATCGAGGTTTGCATGCCATTATGAAATACATTAGAATGGATTATCAAACTATAGATGCATGTCCTAATGACCATATTATATATTATGGACAACATTCTTTGAAAACAAAATGTCTGCAATGTCTTATCAATAGATATTGAACCGATCACGTAACAAAAAGGGTGCCTCGAAAGGTTCTTCGTCATATTCCCATAATTCCACATTTGCAGCGATTGTTTAGGTGTGAAATCATAGAACAATTTATGGATTACCATGCACGTAATAGAAGTGGATATTTTGTTCTGCGAATGCCTGCCAATGGTTCTACATTTAGGGAAATTGAGGAAAAATGGGCAGATTTCAAAGATGAACCTCGTAATGTTAGGCTTTCATTAGTAGCTCATGGTGTTAATCCATTCAGAGAGATAAGGTCTATTTACTCAGTGCATCCTATTTTTGTTATCAACAATAACATTCCTCCTTGGATGTCAATAAAGAGGGAGCACATAATGTTGACAATGATTGTTCCAGGTATTTCTTTATATTAATTTTTTGAATGTAACATTTTGATTTGTTTCAATTTTTGCATAATATCTTTTGTTTATTTATTTACTTATATATATTACATGATATCATTCCTATAGTAATTATGTGTAATTTCAAACAATTAGGTAAGTACCAAGTTAAAGATATGAATGTATATATCGAGCCTCTTATCGACAAGATACTAAATTTTTGGGCTGGCACCACAATGTATGACATATCTAAACCAATAAGGGAGAAAACATTTAAATTTTGTGGAATACTTTTATGGAAAATTCATGATGCCCCTGGACTAACACATTTTTTTGGTATGTATCATTCTAATATTTCTCTTTAATACTATATATTTTTTTAATTTTATCATGGTTCATGTTTAATTTTTAAATAATCTCACTGTATAATTGACATTAATCCATTTGTTGTAGGTATTCAAACAAAGGGTAAATTTTCATGTACAGTTTGTGTCCCTAAGATGAACTATCAACACTCAAGAAGTTTAGGAAAGATGGTGTTTGATGATTATAGGCACCTTCTTCCTCAGAACCATAGGTATCATACTACTGAAAAACATCTTTTCAATGAGAAAGAAGAGACTGGTTTAAAACCACAAAGAATGATTCCTCACTTATGGAGGTTGGAATATAATAGAAATCATCAAGCTACTCAATTTCATAATGTATCATATATCATGTAATGTTTTGAATGTTTATTTTAATCATTGAATTTATTTTACTGTATTTGATAATTATTTTTGTGATTTCTTTTATGCTTCATGAAGGCCGCAATCATCATGAAGGTAATAATAATGGGCTTCCATGAGGAATGAAATGTTATCCCGCTCAATTCATGAGGTTTCCCTACTATGAGGAGCTAAAAATAGCTCATTTTTTTATGCAATGCATATCGGTAGGAATGTGACTGAAGCATTATGCCAAATCATAAATGGTAGGAGGGACAAAGAAAAAAATGTCAAAATTTGTACTGACATTCAGGAAGCCAATCATGCAATGCGAAGTGTGATCCGATATTTAAATAGATCAGATGGATTACTAGACCGAAATAACCTTCCATGGTTATTAACATAGCAACAAAGCAATGATGTAAAATAGGCCATTCAAAGAATTAAATTTCCCACGGGTTTTGCTTCAAACATAAATAATATCTTAATGAAGAAAGGTAAATTTGGTGGGGTAAAAACACATGATTGGCATACCTTCATCAAGGTAATAATTTTGGTATACATATTTGTATATATTGGCCTTATACACCTTTTATTTCTTTATTTTATTTCTTGTCTTCTTTGGTTGAAACAAATAACGATTCATTTTTTTGTTATAGTATGTTCTACCGCTATATCTCCCAAACGACTTTGACAACAATGTCAAACAAGTTATATATGATCTTGGAAAATACATGAGGTAAGTAGTTGTGATTTATAAGAAAAATGTTCTTTCAAATTATTGTTGTACTTAATGACACATTTTTTTCTTGTAATGTAATATATTATATTATGTTATGTTGAAACATGTTATTTTCTTGTGTCATGATCTCATGGAGATGGTTTTCATTGAAAGAAATCCATGAAGATGATATAAAGTATTAGAAGAGATAATTTCCTCATCTAATGTGTGAAATGAAAAATTATATACCTCCAACATTTTTCAATGCAGAAGAACACTACCTCATACACCAAGTTGAGGAGATTGAAATTTGTGGACATGTGCACACAAGGTCAGTGTGGATGGTGGTTAGGCACTTGAAATCATTGAAGGCGTTGGTTAGACAAAGAGCACATGCTAGGGGTTTTATAGTGGAGGGATATATGGTATATCAATCCATGGTGTATATTAGTCAGTATCTTCCTAAATTAGTAGCGCCAACTATGCATGCATTTGATCGCATTTGGGATGTGAACTCCATCAAAAAATTTGAAGATCAGGAGCATCTATTGGGGTAAGGCAAGGTAGAATGAAAAAAATGAGAGGTAATATATTAATAATTGTGAAAATTTATATTAATAATACATATAATTTCTTTTTTTGTGTATATGATCATACTCATTAACATATTAATATAATTTATTTCATAAATTATAAATATTTATAATTACTTGCATATTGGACGTTATAACTAATATTTAATATTGGTGAATTATGTTTTTTTTATTCAGTTGCTCAAGAGTGGGATGCACTGCATTTATACGTTTCAAATAATCTTGACTGGATGAATATATGGATTGAAATATGTCAACAACATAATGGAGGTAGGTTATCATGGAAACCACTGTATGAATTGGTTAGAGAAGATCGTCGTAACGGAGATGCCAATGCTATGTAGAGGGAAATTGATTTAGCATATGGTTTGAAAGATGGAGAGGTAATAAAATGCACCCATTTTATTCAGTTATTTTATATTATATTAATGTGACTACATGTGTAATGTATTTTCCAGATACTTTCAAAGTTATATAAATATATGTTAATTTATTAATTGACAATGCATCTTTTGCATATCGAACATATTGTAGTTGAAACAACACAAGGCTATGTGGTGCAATGGTTGTAAATTTCACATCAAACAATTGGATGAAACCAGGAAAATTTTTGATAGTGGGATAACTGCAGTATTCCAAGTCACTAATGTTTCCTCTAGGAGTGACAGACATCCTCGAGAATATGAAAATAGATACTATGGGTATTTAAACGATATACTTGAGTGTGACTTTAATTCCTTTAAATTAGTTTTGTTGATGTAAAATGGTATAAGTTATGAATGCATGAACATGAAAGAACTGTTATTCAACATGCCAATGGATTTTCAATGATTAAAACAATGGTGTTTGAAAGGGGATATGATCACTATGTTTTTCCAAGCCAATGTGAATAGGTCTTTTACTCAAATGTTCCAGGTGAAAGGGATTGGTCATTTCTTGTTAGATATGATCTAAGAGGAAGGCCAATTAAGTATACTCATTTAAAGGAAGAAGATGATATTCAATATCAAGAAGATTATTCAAAAGATCAGATAGAGCCAGAAGATCATGGAGGGTCGATAGATGAAGAAAATGAAGAAAATCATGATCGAGGCATAGGAGACAATATTGCAATTCTTGATGATGATGTCGATGAAAATATGCTTGAAAATGACATTGATGACGATGATTATATCATCAATCCTTTCAGCATCATTTCAGAACTGGATGATGATACAGATGTCGATTTCAATGAAGAATATCAAGATACAGAATAAGGATGATTGCACAGATGTTGAGGTTGGATTAGGCACGTGACGATATAACATTTTACTTTGTATGAATTATTCTCTTAAAATAATTCACTTATAATGTCATGGGTTAATTACATGTTTCTAAGTTTTATGCGACACTTTTATATCCTATGTTACATGTTGTTTAATTATTATTTGAAACCTGAAAATAGTTGCCAATATACTAAGGTACATGGTAGACTAAAAATATCATTTAGAAACACATAATTTCATGTACCTTCATTAAAAAAAAATTGTAGTTTCTATCCATGAATCTTAATAGGAGGTTGCTTTCGATTATTTTCTATTTTATAGATTGGGTTTTGGGCATCAATTGAGAGTGATGTGAGGGGGAGGGGAGGGGACATATGAGCTTCCACCTTCACATGGTTGGCCTTGTTCAGTAGAGGATAAATTATTCTTGAAACCAAGAGAAGATATTTCATCTTTATACCATCATGATCGTATAATATTTCATCAATATTGTTGTCACAGTATTTCATTCATCAACAAAGTCTCGATGCACGTGTTTGTCATTTCTATAGATTTTTTTTTAAACCCTAATTTTATTTCAAAGTACACAATCCCTCTTTTTCTTTGATTGATTAATAAACACCATAAAAATACACCCTTGCATTACTATATGCTGGGATGTGTGTAATGTCGAACAAATTTTACAAGAAAAAAGGAACAAAAATTGTATGAGGACTAGACACCGACAACAGTGACCTATGAATGGGGCCAATGATGAAATTTTTTCAAACAGTTTCTATATGCACTAAAATTTGTCATCGATATACTATTTGAATGCCTTAAGGATATGGGAGAGTTTCTAGACTCAAATTTGACTGAAAAACCCACTTTATTCCATCATCAATTCATCATGTAAACCATAAACCCTAATTTTCTTTCAAAGTACACAATTTGGTTGACGCAAGTTTTAAGTTTTCATCAGTCTTTATTCATTTTTCTTGCAGGTTCTACATTAATGTATATAAAATGTATCTGTGTCATAGTTGTGATGAAAAATCCCCATTTTTCGTTGATTTCTTAATCAACACCATAAAAATACTAGAGGCAGGCAACAATGACATGTGAATGGTGCCAACGTTGAAATATTTTCAAACTATATCTGTATGCATTTAAATTTGACCTAGATAGACTATTTGGATGACTTAACGATATGGGATGGTTTTTGGACTCAAATTTCACTCACACACCCACTTTCTTCCATCATGATATCTTGATGGAAACCATAAACCCTATTTTTCATATGTTTTAGTAGATATGTTAATGACTCCAAATTTCATATTTGTATTTGATTCAACGTCCAGCTAGCTTGCAAAGTATCAAATTTTAATTTCAAGTTGATAAACCAAATATGAAATGAATTCAAGAATCATTTGATATCGTCACAAGAGAGACGAATGTAAATAATCTTGCAATGAATTAGCTATACTATCGACGAAAAACTTTCATCGATAGTATAGTTAATTTGTCACAAGAATTTTGTGTCTAATTTGAATGGTGTTACATGGTTTGCAAGGAGTGTAGGGATTATATTATGGCGCAATGTATTGTAGTCTATAAGAGCAATCTCTATGCCAAACCTCAAAATGGATAGTACCATATCTTGTTCATAAGACAAATATTCTTTGTATGTTTTCTTTGCGGTGGCTCAAGGGATCAATACACATGATGCATGACAATGAAATGTAACAATTTGACTATTGAATGATAGTTTTATGTCACCCATGGTTAAGGAAAGAACTTAAGGTTCTTCAGTCCTATTTGATTCTTCTTAGAATTGAGATTCGTTACATAGTCCTTGAAAAAAGACAAAAGACTTATTTAGTGGATATTAATTTGTTCTTTGTGTGGGACATTTTATGCCATTAGTATGTTTTGTACAAAAATAATGGATCTTGCGGACTACACCATGGTCAAGGAACAAGGAACAAGGAACAAGGAATGAGGAATGAGGAACAGATAACAAGGAACAAAAATTGTATGAGGAACAGACACCAACAACAATGACCTATGAATGGGGCCTATTATCACCTTGTAATTTCCCAGGATGAGGAGGAAATCGGCAGGGGTAACCACAAAATCACTTCAAGTCTAGGACCTAGCCATCAAACACTCAGAGAGTGATCTCTCTATCAGATTTATCTTTGTTTGTATAGGATGTTAGGCTAGCTATAAGGGTATGAGGTTTGTGTTTAGAGATTTTTGATTGAGACAACAGAAAAAGGCCATTGGGAAAAAATGGAGTCAAAAAGTTAAGATGAATGATGAATGAATAACTAAGACAAAATGTAATGAGGTAGGGTAATCATGTCAGTGGATCCTTTGAGCTTATAATATGGGAAAAGAACAATATATCGAAGTTCATTTCAAATGCAGAGAAGATCTTATCTGAATTATACATTTCAAACTTGGAAGAAAACATAAATATTGTTTTGAGCTAGCACAAGGTGTTAAGAACAAACACTGCAAATTATCTTGTCATAAACAATACATAAAGAAAAAGCATGTGAAATAGGAAAATAACAAGTTACATCAGGGAAAAACTTCACCACTTAAACATGACCCAAGAATCTGGAAATATAATGCCTTTGTATTCATCCATAATAGTCACTTACATTATTTGAAACATTTTTATAGTGGATGGGTACATTTCCATTCCATCCTTCCCTTTCAATCTAACCCCATCTTCCTTTGAAAGCATAGGCTTTATACCCTTTACATCAAAATATAAGATCCTATCAATGAGGATCTGAAATACTAAAAATAGTACATAATCAAAACAGTTTCACAAAAGTAGGATCAAGTCTTATCCTAAGGGATCAAGCCCTTATCCTAATATGGTAGTCCTCAACAATATTCAACATCTTTAGCAGTCTGTTGGTTGATGACAAGGCAACTCGATATCCTTTTCTGGCACTTGGGGAAATCTTCAACCAAAAGTAGGATAAATTTTGAGCCTTGTATCCTTCGTATTTTCAACTAAACCCTAAAAAAGAGGATGATATTTATCCATTTTAAAGTTATAATTCATTTGAAGCCTTCCTTGAATGATTTGGAAGAAAAAATATTTGATCTGGGAAAAAGGACTAACCTTATGCCTGTGTATGCACTTTCGAAAGCTTATGTGCCTGAAACAGAGTAGGATAAGATGTTGAAAGTCCTGGGATTCAACAACTAACAACGCTTTTTCAAATTTAGTTAAGTTGTCGAAACTGCAAGTCTTTGAAGTCATTTTCAAAATTGTAAAAAATCGAATTTCTTTGATTTGTCTACCCTTCAGAATATTTGTTTAGGTTCACAACAACTTCTGCTATAGATTCTAGATTGGGATGTGTTTTTGGCTAAGGATCTTTAAGCACTAGCTTGATCCTTAAACATCTAACCATTTTATGCATCTTATGATTCTCCTGGAGAAATTTCTTATTCTTATTCGTCTCCTTTACATGCATTTTAGCTAACCTTTCAAATGAGTCTCGTACCTCATCAGATATCCTTTTCATATCCTGATTATGAGATTTGATGACTCATTATAAAAAATTAAGCTATGTTACTTCCTCTTTCAGTTTCTGAATTTTGGATGATTTACTAATCTTCATTTTAGTTGATATCTCAGGTACCTTCAAGGCTAGAGCTTCAACTTTAGTTTCCTCTCTCTCCTCCATGGGTGTTTCAGATTCAGAATCTGAGTATGGAAAATTTAAAACGTTTTTTTCAATAACACTGCTATGGTCCTCTAGTCCCTGATCAAACTCAAGCTTCCTTTTTTCCTTCTTAAAACTAGGTGAAGTAATTGGTTGTTCTGTATGAACTGGAGACAGAGCCCTTCTCTTCCTCTTACTATTCATGGGTGTAGAGGACTTCTTTTTAGGTTTATTCTTGTCCTCAGGATGGATCTCTTTCCTGAATTCTCACCACAATAGGAGATAATCCCATGTATTCTCTCTTCTCTGGAGTTCCTCCATCACTATAAGATTTATGAGGCCATGATGGAAAATCCTATTATGCACCTTATCAGGCTTAGCTTGAACTTGGTGTGACATCTTAGTGAAGCTTCTATGAAGGTAATGGGGTAGATTGAGAGGAAAATTTCCTATAAAATGATTCATCAATTTGAATTGATATATCATGACTCTACCATATCTACCCTCACAAGTGATGTACACTTCAATTGGCTTAAGAAAATGCTACCATTTCTCCTCCAGGTAAGACCTAGGAACATCCTTCTACCAAATAATTCTTTTAAAATCAGGAGTAAGGTAAGACTTGAACTCAATATACTTAGTGACATTTGTTTTAAACCATATCTCACCTTTCTTAGGCATATTTGCCTCATCAATTTTCATTAGCATTGGTCCCAAGATTAATTTTTCTCCATCAAAGCTTTGAGCAAAGGCTTCAGCAACACCTTGGTGATACCCCTGCAATTTCTCAAAATACCTATAATGACCTACTTCTTTAAACATATCGAAAATATCAAGATGAGATTCTAGATATAAGACATCATTCATCCCGTCTTGAGCAAATTTCCTCCACTGGCCATCTGCAAAAAACGTTAATACTTGCAAACAACAAAATCGGGCTAGAGTGGAAGATCAACACTAATGTAGGGCGAAATGGAAGTTAGATGGAGGAAAATTTCATGAGGTAGACTAGTGGTTTGAATGAAAACCTTTTAAATGAATAGTTTGTAGACTAGAAACTATAATTCTCATTCAAAACAAAGAACGCCATATGGCTTGTTGGGCAGATTTGATAATGACAAATGATTTTCGATGATGGAAGATTCTTGAAATGACAGTAAGGATTTCAGATATGATAGCTTAGGGTTTAATGATTTCTCAAAACATCAATTAAAATCATAATAGAACACCTCAGATTGTGACAAAAGATCCTCATTCACGATTTCAACGACATTTAGAATCATCATGACATGTGTAACAATGGCGGTTTGAGAGTTTGACGGGATAGGCAAACCGTTGGAAATATTCTATGATTTTCGGAAGCTAAGAACACCCCTCACCTACCTTTTTATTTTCCAAAAGTGAGAACTTTTGGAATCTTATAACACATTGAAAACTAAGCCTTAACTACCGAAATCTAACTTTTGGCATTTTCACATTCCATAGTTCAAATCATCACTTGCCAACTTTGGATATGCCTGGACACCTCTTTGACACACAAGATACATCACTATACCATTAATATTGATCTTATTATCATGAATACATTCTCAAAATGATCAAATAAAAATTTGCCAATAGGTAACTGGAAACTAGAGGACTATATCATAGAACCCTAACAGGGCCAACATTGAAAATTTTTCAAACTGTTTCTGTATGCACTGAAATTTTTCATGGATAGACTATTCACATGCATTAACTATATGGGAGGGTTTATGGACTCAAATTTTACTGACATTCCCACTTTATTCCATCATCAATTCATCATGTAAACCATAAACCCTAATTGTTTTTCAAAGTACACAATTTGGTTGACTCAAGTTTTATGTTTCCGTCAGTCTTTCTTCATTTTTCTTTCAGGTTCTAGATTAATGTATATACAATGTATCTATGTCATAGTTGTGATGAAAAATACCTCTTTTTCACTGATTTATTAATAAACACCATAAAAATACTAGAGGCAGGCAACAATGACATGTTGATTGCTTAATCAACACCATAAAAATACTGATTTTATATGCCTGTCTAACAACTTGAGCTCTGTTATGTCCTCCTTCAACCTCTAAATCTTTAAATATTTTTCCATATTCTTCTTTATTGATGTCTCAGGTACTTCAAAGTCTGGAGCTTCAACCTTAGTTTCCCCTTTCTTGCAGTTCGTACTATATACACCGTGGCCTTGGAGGTTTTTCCATTAAAAAGAGTGGCACTACTCTGCCCATCTTGACTACATAACAACCTTGGCCCTCCACTATGGAAATTGTTTAAGAAGACCAACATGGAATGTCATTTTACAACTCGGATTTTTATTGGATGATTGTGTAACTGTCGACGAGCTCACCCATTTGGTCGTATGGAAGTTGTGTTGGTTGGTTTATAGTCACTGGCTCGGTTATAATAGTGGTAAACCCTACATTACCAACTACACTTTAAAATAACACAATTACTCTGCTTATGTTGATAGCTCAGTGTTGTTAATGGAAAGGGCCTCTTCCCCGATTCGATTGGATGCGTGAGTATGCATCATTTCTACAACTTGTTAGGTTGTTTATTTTTTAAGACAATGACGAGTTGTTTGGTAGATACATAGTCACTGGTTTTTGCACTGATGATTATTTGAATGTTTAGCTAGCTTTGGTGAAAATGCTTGATGTTGGTCATGTCACGTCATTTGTTTTCAAAATATACATGTGTGGATCTATCTTCCTTTGTACTACAAACAAGTACTAGTTCACAAGGAAGTTACCACATAAGGTTTGTTTCAATCATATTCCTTTATATTTGTTATTTGAATGTTAATAAAAATAAACAACCATACTTTAAGCATTCACACTTGTACACATTTCATCTTCTACTTGCACCAAGCAATCCATACCATTAGTTGGGATTATTTGTTACATTTTTGGACCAAATTAGATACTCCCAAGGGTGAAAAAATATAACCAACCTCCAAGTAGAAGTGGTGAGGAGGTGGTTGTAGATCTATTGGCTCACACTCAAAGGGAGCCAATGTGGCATAAGTAATGGAAGTGGTCACATAGTTCATTGGATCAATCTGAGTGATAGAATGGGTGAAGACATTAGGTATTGGACATTGTGAGGGATCACAATATTTGGCCCAATCAATGGTTACAATGTTTCCTACATTAGGGAATTTCATGACTTGAAAGAGTGAATATTCCATAGCATTGATGACATATACATAATCATGTCCATGGAGGATATTTTAATATGATATACTAGTCATGGTTGAGACATCAATCAATAAACGTTTACCAACAAACTTAATTGGAAGATTGGGCACATGAATACTTGTTGGGTTATAAAATCTATTGTTAAGGGCTTCAAACTCATTCATTGGTGGAATGAGAGTGGGGGATTCAATTTGTTCCAACTAGGTTAACATGAACATAGTAGACAAGGAGGCCCCTTTATCCACTAAACATATGATTTTAAGCATATGATGAAGTTCAAACTATCACTCCAAGAAGACTAACACTGAAATTTGTTGTTGAATATACAGACTAACACTCACTTTGATAGGTTTATGTGTTTCCCTAATGATCAAAGTGTGTTAATTTAATTTTTTTTTCCAATGACCTTCAATTGGCTTAACATAATATTTTAACTTATGGTCCTAGAATGAACTTAGGTTTTCAAGACAAATATAGGAGAGCCAAGGTTTACAAAACCCTCTCTTCCTTGAAGTTTTAATACAACTTCAAAACTAATGGTTGGATACTAATAGATTTACCATGGAGGTATTAGGTTAGCATCCCTTTAGTGCCCTTAGGAATAATCATACAAGAAATTGATAAAAGGAATAATGGTTAGTTTTTCTTCATATAAAAAGGAACAATCATCATATATCAAAACAATGAAGTAATAAGGGAATGTTCACCTTTAATGACTTCAAATGCTAATTTCTATAGGGTCATTGTTGTCTTGTTCAATGTTGTCATGGTCATAACCATTGTCATCATTATCATCATCGTCATCATCATTTTCTTCATCATTGTCTTCATCATAATTGTCTGAGTCATCATCATCATCATCATTGTCCTCATCACCATTGTCAACATCATCAACATTTGCATTTTTATTATCATCATCACCATTGTCACCACCAATAATCAACATTGTCATTGTCATACTCCTCCTCATCATCATCATTTTCATCATCATCATCATCATCATCATCATTGTTATGTGGGTTATTGATCCATATGGATATCGATGGCCACCCACCTTTTCAAACTGGCTCAAAACAGTTTTCTGACATTTTTGGCAATTTACTATTTTTAGCAGTTTTTACTTTCGGGGCCATTTTGAGGGCCTAAATGAAGGTTTTTTGGTATCTAGATCCTTAATTATATCCAAAGGAATTATTTATACCCAAAAATGAATCTCCTCGTTGATACCTTTCCAACGGGCTATCACACGCCTAAAACGGAGATTGTATGCAAAAGTTACGACCCTGGGAAGTTGATGTACTAGCTTACCCAAATGAGGCCCACATGACTTTTGGCATTTCATCTCCTAGGGTTAGGTTTTTGGATGTCTAGGGTTTTTATCATTCTTTCTTATTATAAAAAGGCCTTCATATCCTCATGGTAACCTTCTTCTTGTGAATGCGTGCTACCGTCACATCTCTTCTCAGAGATAAGCCACCACCATTCCAGCAAGCTTGTTTCCGCTAAATTTTACAGTTTCAGCTTATTTCGTTATTGAATAGAAAACCAATTTTATTGTATCTATGTTATTTTGTGTTAAGAACATGTTAATAATCTGTATTCATTTCATTCTACTCATAAAATCCGGATCAATGTTATCAGAGCAGTCTGCTCCTTGTCGTCTTAATGCATGTCCCCAACAAGGTCGGAGTACAAAGAGTTGGGTCTCGAGCTTGTTTCTCTTGAGGATAGAAGCCCTTACATGCCCAAGTGACCTCCCATGGCAGGAGAAAATAAATATGATGGGACAGGAGACCCTTTCAAATTGTTGATTAAGGAAGCCCTCACGCAACAAAGGAACGAGATGATGGATAGTTTCGTGCAAATCCTTCAGCGACTACCAACAGGCGATGCATATTCTTCGAACGGAGGTGTCGCCCCCTTCAAGGTACAAATAAACTTTGATATTCCTATATTTGAAGGTCAGATAGACGCAGATGATGTAGACAATTGGTTGAATCTACTAGAAGGGTATTTTTCTGTTCATAAATTTTTGAATAGAGAAAAGATTACTTTTGTGCTCCTCAAAGCCGTTCCCCATGTCAAAGATTGGTGGGAAACTTTCTGTGAGCAAAAGGAAATAGAGGACACCTCATTATTTTCAATCACGGCCAGCTAGGAATGCTTCAAGGATGTTGTTAAGGAACAATACTACCATGTTGGAATTTATGTCGACCTGTATACCAAAAGGACCACACTGCGGCAAGAAAGAGACCAAGCAGTGCCAGATTTCACAAATATCTTCCATACCTTGCACACCAAGTTGGGTATCAAAGATTGGGAGCTACATATGGTTCTCAAGTATCGCGGTGCTCTGCATAGATACATCCAAACCGAAATGTAATTTCTAGACATCTCATCCTTGGGCACGACCTACCAATATGCCATCAAAATCGAGCAGAAGCTCAAACAAAAGATGCAACAATTTGGGCCTGGGAACCCCTCACAACAAAAGCCAAGAAAGGGCAGACACAACCCACTGAAAAAAGGATAGAGCAAATATGGATAGTATCAAGACAACCAGTACAAGCCCCAAGCAAAGAAGGACACTCAAAAGACAAAGAAAGATACCGGGAAGTGGTGCGACTTCCATAAGAGCCCTTGGCATAACACTACTGACTGTCGCTAGTGGCCAAAGTGAAAGCCTATGAATCAGATGCATATTATGACTCCGAGACAGAACCAAAAAGGGGAAGACAAATCATTGACGCGGAACCCAGTGCCACCATTTCTACCACCAAGATCCAGCCTAGTGAACTAGACGAGCCAGAAGAAGGAGAGTGCCTCTTCCATTCATAGATGTGGGTAAAAGGCACCCCGTTGCACTTCATCATTAACAACGGTAGCCAAAAGAACCTCATCTCAGCAGAGGTCATCAAGAAGCTGGCCCTACCAACAATGCCGCACCCACAACCCTACACCATTGGATGGCTCCGCCAAGGAAGCAATCTCCGCGTCGGCCAACAGTGTTGACTGTCGTATGGCATCAAGCCCTTCAAAGATGAGGTATTGTGTGACGTTGCTCCTCTTGAAGTTTGTGATGTTCTTTTGGGCCAACCTTATTTATGGAAACGTCATGCTGTATATGAGTCTAGGCCTCATAGTGTTATTATTACTTTGAACAGGAAATTGTACAGGATACCTGAGGCAGTCCCACCTAGTGTTATTTCCTTGATCTCTGCGAAGCAATGCAGGAAGGTCATCTCTCAGACAGGGAAGTTTGTCTTCTTCATGATTCACTCTCAGAATAAGCAAAAGATCACAGCCACATCTAGGGTCTCTGCGACCGACCTCTCCACACAGGAGAAGCAAGTAGATAAGGTCATGGAAGAATACTCTGATATCTTCTCCTCACCTATAGGGGTACCTCTGCACTGCCAGGTCAAGCACCCCATTGATTTGACCCCCGACGTACCGTTGCCCAATGGGCCAATCTATTGTCTCTCTTTGTTAGAGAATGAGGAGATCAAGAGACAGATCAAAGAACTACTCCACAAGGGGAACATACGCCCTAGATCATCACCTTGCGGGAGCCCAATCGAGCTGGTACAGAAGAAAGATGGAACCTGGCGAATCTGTATTGATTACTGGGATCTGAATAAAATCACTGTCAGAAATTGATACCTGATTCCCCGAATCGATGACCTCCTTGATCAAATCACGGGGGCCAAATACTTTAGTAAGATTGATATGAATTCTGGCTACCACCAGGTCCCGATAGAATAGACATATGTATGGAAGACTTCCTTCAAGTCAAAGGAAGGACTTTTTGAATGGTTTTTCATGCCCTTTGGTTTGAAAAATTCTCCAGCCACTTTCATGAGGATGATGGACGATATCCTGCAACCATTCACCAATACTTTTGTACTTGTGTATCTGAATGACATTCTAATTTACAACAAGACTTGGGACAAACACTTGCAACATATTCAGCAGGTTCTGCACACCCTACGACAACACAACCTATATGCGAACTTGGAAAAATGCTCCTTCGGCATGGACAGGGTCCATTACCTAGGCTACATAATTGATCAGCATGGCATACATGTGGATCCAGCCAAGATCCAAGTCATCCGTGACTGGCCAGCCCCAACAAAACTCACTGAGCTTCAAAGCTTCTTGGGACTTGCTAATTTCTATCACAGGCTTGTGTTGGGTTTCTCCCATATTGCATGGGCCTTCAGCCAAATAAACAGTGGTGGTGGTAAGGAAAAATTTACATGGGGCTAGTCCCATCAACAAGTGTTCGATGATTTGAAGCAGTGCTTGTGCTCAGCCCCAATAATTTCACTACCAGACCTGTAGCATTCCTTTGAGATCGAGACAATTGCTTCATACTATGCCGTGGGTGCTATTCTCACTCAGCACGACCACCGCATGGCCTATCATAGTGATACACTGTCAGATATTGTCCGTAAGTACCCTACTTACGACAAACAAATGTACTCCATTGTGCAAGCATGTCGCCAGTGGAGACATTACATTCTTGGGAAGGAGGCAGTCATCCACACTGATCATAAGCCACTGCAGTTCATGCAGACACAGGGAAAACTACAAAATGACCGCCATCAAAAGTGGTCCACATACTTGCAACAATTCCACCTCAACATCAAGTATAAAACAGGAAGCACCAATCGCATCATTGGTTGCCTCAGCAGATAGCCAGTCAAGACACTCACCATGGTGCTAGACTCTTGCAGCCATGAGACATCTGGATAGCCCCAACTCTATGAGACAGACCCTGACTTCTCCACCACCTACCAAATGTTGGGTGCAAATGCAGTTGTCGATAATTTCCATCTTCAGGATGGGTTGTTGTGTTGTCTGGGCCATATCTGTGTTCCATCAAGCGAGCAAGCAAAGCTGATCTGGGAACCCACTACAGTTGGGTGGCAGGACACTTCGGCATCAAAACGACAGTGGTGATGCTACAAAAACATTTCTATTGGTCAAAACTTTGATAGGAGATCGACAAGTATATCAGGTCTTGCACTGCCTACGCTATTGCCAAACCGACCATTAAGAAATAGGGCTTGTACACCCCTCTTCATACTCCTGAAAGACCATGGGAATCTATCTCAATGGACTACATGTCGGGCCTCCCATCCACCAATCGGGGAAATGTCTATCTTTTTGTGGTTGTTGATCGCTTTTCTAAGATGGCAATTCTGGTTCCCTACAAGAAGAGCATCACAACAGAGGCCACTGCCAAGCTCTTCTTTGAACAAGTCTGGGTACATTTTGGAATCCCACAAACCATTGTCTCAAATCAGGATAGTCGATTTCTCAGCACATTCTGGTCGAGCCTTTGGTCACTGCTGGACACCAATCTCACCAAATCCATGGCCCTCCACCCCCAGATAGATGGCCAAACCAAGGTTGTAAATCGAATGATTGTGCATATCCTTCACATGTATAATTCAAAGAACCCTCACACATGGGATGAGAGCCTTCCTTATGTCCAACATAGCTACAATTGAGCCTTTCATAGCTCAACCGGCCACAACCCCTTTCAAGTGGGGTTGGGATTCCAACCATTGGGTCCCATAGATGTTTCACTTCCCCTTACGGTCACCTTGACTGACTCGTCTCCTGCTCCAACTGAAGCTGACAAAGCCACCTGGTTCATTGAGAGGATCTAACACATCTGCCAACAGGTTCAGGATATCCTACAAAAGTCCAATGACAAGTACAAATAACACCATGATCAACATCGGGTGCCGCATAAGTTTCAGGTGGGCAACAAAGTTTCATTGCACTTGTAGAAAGAACGCCTTACAGGACCCCATCGGAAGCTTCACCCACTCTGTTATGGACCATACACTATCACCAAGGCCGTGGGGGATAATGCTTTTGATCTCAACATTCCTCCTTTTCTTGGCCTACACCCAGTGTTCAACGTGGATCTCCTTCGCCCTTATTTCCCACCATTATTGGACACCTTAGAAGTAGCAGAACAGCTGACACCAATAGAGCTCAACCCCAACTACATACAACAAGCATCCAATGATCATATTATGGGCAGATAGATCAAGGTCACTTGACAACAAAGTATCCAACTTTATCGAGTCGTCAAAGGAGGGCAACTCCTGCACCAAGGCAAGTGGCTCACCTGGGGCCAAATTCAGCAGAAATTTCCTCATCTAATGGGGGACCTCAACGCAATAGAGACCATTTATTCCTAAGGATAGAGGATTGATCCATATGGATATCGGTGGCCACCCACCTTTTCCAACTGGCTCAAAACAATTTTCTGACATTTTTGGCAATTTACTATTTTTAGCAGTTTTTACTTCCGGGGCCATTTTGAGGGCCTAAATGAAGGATTTTTTGTATTGACCTCCTCAATGATATCCTGAGGCATGATTGAGCCCCCAAAATGAATCTCCTCATTGATACCTTTCCAACGGGCTATCACGTGCCTAAAACGGACATCGTATGCAAAAGTTATGACCCCAGAAAGTTGATGTACTAGCTTACCCAAACGGGGCCCATATGAATTTTGGCATTTCATCTCCTAGGGTTAGGTTTTTGGATGTCTAGGGTTTTTGGTATTCTTTCTTATTGTAAAAATGCCTTCAGAGCCTCATTGTAACCTTCTTCTTGCAAATGTGTGCTGCTGTCACATCTCTTCTCAGAGATAAGCCACCACCATTCCAGCAAGCTTGTTTCTGCTGCATTTTACAGTTTCGTCTTATTTCGTTATTGAATAGAAAACTAGTTTTACTGTATCTTTGTTATTTTGTGTTAAGCACCTGTTAATAATCTGTATTCATTTCGTTCTGCTCATAAAATCTTGATCAGTTATTAAGGTTAGGTTTTATTAAGGTTATAGGCTAGGTGTTAGGAGTTATAAATTAGTAGTGATATATATATATATATATATATATATATATATATATATATAATATATTGATTATAATATATTATTTATATAATATATATTATTTGTGTTATAACAAAGCATAAAATCAAAAAACAAAACAAAACATAAAAAACTTAAATACAAAAACATAAATAAAAAATAAAACACAAAAAAACAAAAAACAAAATACAAAATTTAAAAAACAACATAACATATTAGATCCCGTGTGTAATAAATTCCAAAAAAAAATAGAACCCATGTCATTCGATAGAGGAGGACCCAATGGCGACAGAGACAAAGAAACCTCACAACTCATACCCATAGTGATAGAGGAGGCCCTATAGAACCTGTGTCATTCGATAGAGGAGGACCCGATAGCCTCATTCGACAAAGACAAATAAACTCATAGCTCTGACCCACAGTGATAGAGGAGGCCCTATCTAGCCACTATCTCACAACAACCGCACTGTGGAGTGGAGACATTCAATATCTGAACTTGCTGCCAAAAATTGTAAATTATTTCTATCATTTTCACCCCTTTCTACCCTCTTAGTAGGGTTTTTAGGTAGATATATATGGATTCAGAACATGAAAGGTGGAGTCTAAAATGGATTTTTGACTATGGATCTCTTAATGGATATAATCCTCAATGACCTTGGAATTTTTTAAATCGTGAGTTTGCAAACCCTAAGCCTGTCGTGTGAAACATACTTCTCACCATTCTTCCACATTCAACATTCAACATTTCTTATTAATGAAAAATGTAGAGGTCTCTCACATTGGTTCAAGATTCTGCATCATGACACTCCACCTCCCACATTTCCTTGAAACTTCACCTCCCGCACTCCATATCCACTACCTCATTGGTATGTGGAATGTAAAATCCCAAGAACAATTCCAATTTCCCATCACCTTCACATTCTCACATTCTTAAACACTTTGTAAGTGAGGAACTAGAGGATAATCTTAGATTGAAGAGGAGAATAATTGAGTTGCAAGTTGCATTGAATATCGAGCCCTTATTTACACAACCATTGGCCATTAAAGGAACTAAATAGAATATGAAGGAGACTTCAAAGAAGTCTACTAAGGAAAATGTACCCCAAGAAGTAATATGTGGATTTAGAAAGACTGCTTTGTTATTTGAGCTCTAGGAGCTGGTAAATAAATCTTCCTTTCTTATTTGAAGGATTATTTATTTGAAAGAGTATTTCAAACCTGAACTTTAGAAGGACATGAATTTCAATGAGAAATATGTATAAAATTTAACTATAAAATTAACTGATATGAATGAGCACAAGGGCTACAAATATAATCTTCCCTCACACAAGATCTTGATGTGGATAAGTGATGGTCGGAATAGTTATATTCATATTTTACAATAATTAATACCAACATGCAAAGTTTTTTAGGAGAGGAGAAGACAAATATTCTTTAAGTTATTTGACTCTATAAAATGGTTAGAGGGGCCCTACATTATGCAATATGACAATTTTTTTACTAAAGAAGGGTTTGAAGCAGGATTAAAAGTTGCCAAGATCTCCTTGAGAGAATAATTTGATGGCCTTACAATCTTTCCTAGGGCAGAGATATTTATATGCACCACTAAATTTTTTATAGACAATTTCAAGCATACCACTATTGTTTGGGAGCAAATTCACCTGCAATTATATTAATTTTTTGTACTTTAGATTTTTCCTTGTTGATGCTTTTTACGAAAGTAAACTACATCCCTTTTATATTGAAACTTTGAGTGGGATTGAAAGTGAAACGTTTTCACTTAGAGTAAGGGTAGAAACTATTATATAAAAGTTTGGGTCAATAAATCTATAGAAGTATCCTCAAAATCCTCTTGAAGTAGTTATGACAATTAGGTTTAATGAAGCAAACATGGCATTATGAAGTTTCATTTAATCAAAGTTTTTGGAAAGGAGAAGAGTTCATATTCCAACATTTTTTCCTCCTCTCAATTTTGTAAGATCCCTCTATGAATTTCCCTTCCTTTATGTCTCCTTCTTGAGTTTTACATTGCATTTTTCATAAGTGATTGCACAATGAAAACTAGGTATTTACTAACTTTCCTCCTTTTATGTCTTTAGGATTTCCCTATTATTCTAGGTGCATATGAGTCCCATCCTAGTTCTTGAAAGACAAGACATTTGATTTATTTGTTTAAGTATTAGTCATAGGATTTTTGTTGAGGATTGTGTTCACATTTGGGAAGTTTTTGTTTGAATTCAACTCTACAAAGAACTATTTAAGTGCCATTTAAGTAAATCTCATCTATGGTCTTCACCTCAAATATAGTTGTTTTCAACATAAACCTTGTGTCTTCTAAGAGTCCAACCAAATGCAACACATTGTTTTCTTGGTATTACTTAGATTGTGGGGACCATCTCAAGAGAGACCATCAATGGCCATAGGGATAGAGACCATCTTATTTAGAGAACACTAAAAACTACACAATTTGTACAACCTAAGAAAAAATTAATATGGCAGAAAATACAAAATTCTATAACTTTACCATAACTTAATTTCTTTTATGTTACATGTTCTATACATATGAATTATTCGCATGAGGTGATTATTATAGTCCTTCCTTTGCAAGGACTAAAAAGAGGAGAGCGTGTATTTGAATCATGTTTTCTTAAAAAGAGGAGACAATGGATTTTTGAATCATGTTTTCTTTTGCTCCAATGAAGCGGGGCATGAATAGGAACCTAGATCATGTAAAGAATGTTGTATCTTATTTTGAAATACTTATGTGACATTCCTCTTATGAAACAAGGATTTGTATCATTTTTTCTTGATTACATTGCTATTTTCAGTGTTTTACCCACAACATATATTCACAACATGTGGGTTCATAATTAAAAACCCCCCTTTATGAATGAATTATGTGATAAGTTCTTGGTCAACAAGGTGAATCCCCCATGATCCTTATGAGTATTCAAGATTTGTATGGTGGTCTCTATAATCATAATAGTTTACTATGTTATAAATGATGACATTTGATTCAATGTTGTAGATGTTTACTAAGTGAACTCTGACATTTGCATGGTATTTTTAAAATTTTGGTCATTTTGTAGTACTGCACACATAGTAATCTATAAAAAAATTATTTCTTTGCTTAAAATCTCTTGCTCCTTCCCGTAGCTAGTTTTCATCGAAGTTGAATTTCTTGCATTTCATTTTCCTCTTGCATGGTTTAAAGAGTCGATTCAAAACGCCATCAATTTTATGACCACTCCTTTGAGTAACAACAGCCTAAAATTAAGTGCTAATTAAAATTTATCTAATAACTTTTATAGGGATCTTCAAACCCATCTTAGCTTAGGTGTAGATATTTGGAATAGGATTGTGAGAATAACTTTCCAAAGCTGCTAAACAAACATAAATCCTTGAGTTAGGGAGTGAAATTCACTTTCCATATCACTGACTTTGGGAAGCCCTTCTAACACAAGGGTCAATCACAAGGTCACATTCGTGCCCTCAGAGTAATCAACCTTGCTTTGTTGGTCTTGGTGTTGACTCTCGAGTGTCCCCCCTCTGCTTTGGTATAGTAGGTGGTACCATAGAGGCCATAATATTTTAGACTTCCTACACAAGGTGATAGCATAGGGAAGGTGTTGTTGTACCTAGGATCAACGTTGGCTAGATTCACTCGAACTCCTTGGAGGGTTGCCCATTGCTTGGTGAGGTAACTTGCACCAGGGAATTAGTTCGTTAAGAAGGTTGTCAACGTAACTTTCCCACCCACCGAAACTCATCCCCTTCACACATCGACTTTGTGATGTTGGATTCCATCACCAACTAGCGCTTATTTATGAGAAGGTCTTTTTTCATGCTTAACTCCTAGATTAATTAGCATGTGTTTCTTTTTCTCCTTAGTTGGCCTTAGGATTGTGTTTGTGTCTAATGGCATCAGTTTCAGGTTAATTCCTCATTTTATAAATACAAAATATGGATACAATTAAAATAAAAGGTAATAAAGAGGTAACAAATAGTTCATACCTAACTTACGTCTTATAATTCTCCAACATTGTTCTTTACACTTAGTGCAACAAAAACCAAATGGAATGGTTTACACAAGGTCAATGGAGAATGTTATTGGAAAATTCAAAATATTATAATAAACCCACATCTCACATACTTGTACATGCACCATGGATTCACAATCTTTCATGAAGAGGTTTGAGAGAAATGCCTCCATGCAAAATTGTCCATATCAGAATTGTCCATGTCCTTGATGGAAATATATAAAACTCCCTTGAAGATATTTTAGTCCTTATTCTTCTTTTAAAGGTTGATCCCATTCTGGAATTAGTGGTCAAAGACTACTTTTATCCCCTCTCTATCTGGTAAATTCTATTTCTTATACTAGCCTTCCCCTACAATAGGGAGTGTTGTGCCCCTTTTCTCAAAAATAAGTCAGGTTCCTCTTCTTCCTCCCAACGTTCTCCCAACATTCTCCCTTTTCTTGAAAATAAGTGAGGTTCCTCCTGTCTTGAACAAAACTAATATTTGTATAGTTCTACTCTTGGCTTGCCTTAGACATATTGTTAACTAAAGCACCCAAGATTTGCAGCACACCAACTGATGGTTGGATTTATTAGTCCATAGCATTGACCCTCATCTTCATTGGACATTTCTTATAATAATTCTAATTTGCACAAATCCAACAAACAAAAACCTTAATACTATTTGTTTCTTAGATCCATATGATAAATTTATCATGTCCTTAGTGTTATCACATTAATATGTCCTTAATATGTACAAAATCAAGAGGGATATCACATTAAATTAGGTCGTTTACCACTAATATTGGTAATTGCACCCTAGTCTAATTTTGCATCAAAAACTAAAGATATAATTTTTTTATTTAGAACTTTGAATATAGAAAAAAGAGTTCATAAATTAGAACTAGGATGATTATGGACTACTAACTAACAACATGTGCACATGCAACTGAAGGTATAACCAAAAAGGTACATGTTAGATATTTCTTTGTCGAGTGAGGAAATATTAGGACAAATAGAGGGTGGAAATGTGACTGCATCTAGTAGATATGATAAACAAACAAGGACGATAGGTGAAAACATCAGAATAAAATTTTGTGGACGCATGAAATTTTTTCTTGCCGAAGGAAGATCATTCTCTTATGATGATGAGAGCATAGGAGACATAGAGGTTCCACTCAGGTATAAGCATATGGTGAAACAATGTTTACCCAAGGAACTACCTCCTATAGATGTTAACTTCGTTGTCAAGAATAGGACATATCGCATTGCACCATCCTCCCTGCATGGCTTGGGGCTATTTTACATGGATGGAATAATTGTAAAATGCAATACAATAACTGAATTGATGGAATATGTCGGACCGTGTTAAAATTATAATGATTGGATGCGGTTGTTCTGGTACATGCGAAGTATGCAGAGATATGTACTTGCCGCAAATTATATACAACTAATACACAAGGATAAAAATAAGGGAGCGACTATCTATATTGATGGAAGGCCTAAATCTTTCGACAATATCATAGGATTTATAAACAACACATGACTTGGGACAACAAACAAACAACTGAATTGCATATATGAGGGACGTGAAGAGAATCGGCTAGTCCTTGTAAGTTTTAAACCTGTTAAGTAAATAAATGCATATAGATTCTTAAGAAAAATAGAATTTAATCAATGGATCATACACATAGTACACAGAGATTTTATACTGGAAACCCTTCACCGAGAAAACCTTTCTTATATTCATTATATCAAATTTCACCATTCACCATACAATATCTATACAATGTTTTTAGGTATTCCATAGATACCAAAACCCTAATCCCTTATTTCGGGATTAATTTATAAAACAACTAAAAATAAAGAAATCCGCTAAAAATAGCAAAAAACACCCAAAAAAAAGTTTTGGGCCACTACGTGTAATGAGGGGGGGGAATACCTGCCCCCCCCTGGGACCCCCCTAAAAAGGCATCCAGTGCACATGACACAAAGATCACTACTAGAGGGATCATCAAATGCAGTTTTCATATCTAACACCCNCCCCCCCCCCCCCCACACACATGCAAAGAATATAGCACATATCCAACATTCTCCTACTTGTTGTTTTCTTTGCATCCAGGGGTCCATGGGATTATATAGTCAAAAATCCAGGGAAGCAATGCCCATTTTTAGTCTACACCAGGAGAACATCTATGTGCTCACAGACTTTGTTAATGAATCTGCAACACTCTTCAAAGTGTCAACCTTTTCCAACAACACCTTCTTTTCCTCAACCATGTCTCTCACAAAGTGATATTGAACATTAATATGCTTTGTCTTCGAATGATAAGCTGGGTTCTTTGCTAGGAATATTGCACTCTGACTGTCACAATATAATCTTGTTTCTTTTTGTACCAACCCAATACCGGAACACAATCTTTGTAACCATATTGCTTCCTTGCTTGCATGAGTGGTTGCCATGTATTCAACTTCTATAGTTGAGAGTGCCACTACAACCTGTCTTTTGCTCATACAATTGATTTCTCCTCTAAATAGGTTAAAAACATACCCACTTGTAGATCTTATGTGATATAGATCTCTATCCCAATCTGCATCAACAAAGCCATGTATGTCCAACACTCTTTCCAATCTTGGTCTTCCTCGGTACCACAATCCATAACTGGTAGTGCCACGAAGATACCTGAAGACCCTCTTTACTGATGTCCATGCTCCTTCCATGGTTTTGACATATACCTGCTCAAAACTCCCACTACATGTGCAATGTTCGGTCTAGTACAGACCATTGTATACATCAAAATGCAAACTGCACTGGCATATGGAAGATGGGACATGTCCTCTTCTTCTTCCTGTGTATTGGGACACTAATCTGTAGATAACTTTACACCTATAGGAATAGGAACCTTGAATGGTTTACTTCCATGCATATTAAACCTCTGCAATATTGCCTCAACATATTTTCTCTGATTCAACCATAGTTTCCTGTTTGCACGATCTCTTTTAATCTCCATTCCCAGAATGAAGTTAGCAGCACCAAGATCCTTCATGTCAAATTTGGAGGATAGATGTGATTTCACCTCCTTGATAACATCCATGTTATTTCCTACCAACAACATGTCATCAACATACAACACTACATAAATGAAGTGATTACCAACTTGCTTGGAATATACAAAGTGATCATCCTTGCTTCTTACAAATCCCAATCCAAGGATGTATGTGTCAAATGTTTGGTACCACATCCTAGGTGATTTCTTCAGACCATATAGTGACTTCTTTAGCTTACAGACCAACTCTTTCTTTCCCTTCACTATAAAGCCTTCTGGCTTCTTCATGTAGTTTTCTTCTTCCATATCCCCATGTAGGAATGTTTCCTTCACATCCATCTATTCCACTTCAAGATCAAAAGCAACAACAATAGATAAAAGAAATCTAATAGAATTTAACTTAGCAATAGAAAAAAAAATCTCACCAAAGTCAATTCCCTCTACTTGGGAATAACCTTTTGCTACTAACCAAGCTTTGTATCTATCCACTTTACCTTGTGCATTAAACTTTTTCTTGAACAACCATTTTCTACCAACCGATTTTCTTCTAGCTAGAAACTCAACTATATCCCATGCCTCATTCTTATCCATTTCTTCAACCATGGCCTTCTTCTAGATTTTACTATCCTTTGAATTCATTGCTTCCCTGACAGTTCTAGGATCATCATCAGTAATAGATAAAGAAAAATTGGAATGAAAATCAGGTGGACTATACCTTTCTGGTTGCCTTCTATCTCTCACTGATCTCCTCAATAGTGGGGTATGAGGTTCTTCTTCTTCTTCTGTTGCTTCCTCTTCTTCATATGATTTAGATTTTACATCATCCAACTCAAGCTCTATTTTCTCAGGTTTGTCTTGCATTGGTAGGAATTCTTGTTTGGACACATCTTTTACCTCTCTGAAAACAACATCTTGATTGTAAACAATTTTCTTGGTTTCTGGGTTCCAAAGCTTATAACCTTTCACACCATCTTTATAACCAATAAAGATACACTTTTCAGCCTTTTTATTCATCTTACTTCTATTTTCCTTTGGAACATGTACGTAAGCATCACAACCAAACACTCTAAGATGTTGAAGAGAGGGTTTATTTCCAGACCGTACCTCATGTGGAGTTTTATCATCCAATGTTGATGAAGGGGATTGATTGACCAGGTAACATTCTGTACCCACTACCTCTTCCCAAAATTCTTGTCCTAACCCAACACCGCTAAGCATGCTCCTTTATTTTTCCATCAGTGTCTTATTCATCCTTTCTGCAACTCCATTCTACTGAGGAGTGTATGGAGTAGTATTCTACCTTTCTATACCACACTTCTTATATAATTCTTTGAATTCATTTCCATACACTTATCCACCATTATCTGTTCTCAATACCTTTATTTTCTTCTCTGCCTGATTTTCTACCAGAGCCTTAAACTCTTTAAATCTATCAAATACCTCAGATTATTTCTAAGAAAATAAATTCATGTGTTCCTTGAAAAATCGTCTATGAATGAAACATAATACAAAGATTTACCTAGGGATGGAACAACAATAGGTCCAAACACATCACTATGTATCAACTCTAAGATCCCCTTTGCTCTTGTAGCACCAGATGGGAATCTTACTCGATTTTGTTTACCATATATGCAATGTTCACGAAAATAAAAATCCAGAGTGCAATTAGACATACCTTCAACCATACCTTTACTGTGTAGTGTTCACAGGCCCTTTTTTCCAATATGACCTAGTCTTTGTTGCCACAACATGGTCTTATTTTCGGGGACAGTATTGGTCTTGTCTCCTTCATTTCTTTCCTCAGGGACAATAGAAATGTTACACCCATTAGTATAAGTTCTTCCCAACAACTTGTACATAGTTCCACACCGAACTCCCCTCATCAACACCATTTCTCTTCATACCATCTTGCAAGTGCCCTTTCCAAATATAGTACCCACTACTGCATATTCCATCTTTCTTATAGATATTAAGCTCCTGGCTAGTTTTGGAATGTGCAGAACCCTAGGGAGAGTTCTAATCCCTCTATCTTTTAGCAGCAACTTAACTCTTCCACGTCCCAAGATTTTTGTTGTCGAGTCATCTCCTAGGAATACATCACCACCATCATATTTTTCATATTCAACGAACCACTCCCTGTGAGGAGTCATATGGTATGACACACCTGATTCGATCAACATACATCATGGTCTGCATGTGTACTTGTAGATGCCAGGTAAACATCACGTCCTTCTTTAGTGGAGGTTTTCACCTCTGTGAAATAGGTACTATCAGATCCCTTAGGTTTTTCAACCTTCTTAGACTTGGAATATTTCTTATAATGCCCTATTTTACCACACTTCCAACATTTCCTCAAAGATTTTCCTGGAGACTTAGATCTACATGTAGATTTAGATCTCCACCCAGAAGGCTTACTAGGGTTCCTGTCATGGGTATTCCCTCTTATAAATAAAGCACCTGTGTTGTGACCATCCATTCGTTTTCACCTCATCGCTTCAGATAACAAGGATGCAACTACATCCTCATACTTCAATGTAGATTGAGTGGTACTACCTATTGCTACAACCAGATTATCCCAAGAGTCTGGCAAAGAACATAACAAAGTAATACACTTATCTTCCTCTACAATCGTAATATTAACAGAGCCAAGTTGACTTACCAGAGTATTAAATACATTTATATGTTCTATCACATAATCTCCATAGTCCATCCTAATATGATACAACTTCTTTCGAAGAAACAAATTGTTTACCAGGGACATTGATTGATACAAATTCTCCAATTTATCCCATAGTTCCTTGTCTGTAGATTCTCTTGAGACATTCAATGAAACCGAATCTACCAGGCAGAGTCAAATAGTACTCCTTTCTCTTCTGTCTAACTTCTCCCAATATTCCTTCGACATACTAATAGTTGGTGTACTAGTAGTTTGTGTACTAGTAGGTTGTGTACCAGTAGTCTGTGTGCTAGTACACGGTGTACCAGTAGGCTGTGTACCAAGATCCATAGCGATCCATTGTTCTTTGTCTACAAGAAGGTCCTCCATCTTGAGCTTCCATAGCTCAATTTTCTTACCACTGAACTTCTCTATATTGATTCTAGATGAGCTCGCCATTCCTCTTTATATACTCGAATCTCCACTGCAAAAGCTCCCACTAAACCCAGGTTTATCACAAACCCAAGATAAACATGATCTATCAAGACCGATCCAAACCCTCAACAATAAAGGCGTCCCTCTAAAGCCAAAAATGAGCTCTAATACCACATGTAAGTTTTAAACCTGTGAAGTAAAGCAATGCATATAGATTCTTAAGAAAAATAGAATTTAATCAATGACTCATACACAGAGTACACAAAGATTTTATACCGGAAACCCTCAACCAGGAAAACCTTTCTTATATTCATTATATCGAATTTCACCATTCACCATACAATATATATACAATGTTTTTAGTTATTCCGTAGATACCGAAACCCTAATCCCTTATTCCGGGATTAATTTACAAAACCGCTAAAAATAGCAAAACTGCCCAAAAACAAATTTTGGGGCACTGCGCGTAACCAGGGGGGGCATACCTTCCATGCCTTGGGAACCCCCTAGGAAAGTTCCCAATGCACATGACACACATATCACTACTAGAGGGATCGTCAGACGCAATTGTCATATCTGACGCACCCACACACACACATGCAAAGAATATAACACATACCCAACAATCATGTGCGTAATAAAAAAGGTAGCTCTCGGGGAAGAGTTATTAGTGGATTACCATTTGAATCGAATAGAAACATTGACTAATAGTGTGCAGGTTCTTATGCAACACCTCTTTAAGAGACCTCTACTTATTGCATTATATTTTTTTATTATCTTTAACATTGTTGTAAATATTATCTTTAACATTGTTTTTTTGTTATCATTAACATTTTTTTAAATATTCGGAGGTTCTAATTATATTATAATGTGGCAAGATGATCGTGGAAAAGGGCCAGCCATAGAACATGTAAATTATTATCAATTTCCACTTTCATTTTACGTTATTTTTATTATTTTCTTAAATAATTTTATTGAAATAACATTGTTTTTGTTGAAATTATATGTAGTTCGCAGACCATGTTTATCATGATTCCGCCGATCAGGAGGGGTTTTATTCATCCTCTAATCCGATGGTCTTAGTAAAATAATATAATTAAAGCTAACAAGGAACTTGTTATCTTCTTAGATCGTCCAGATCAAAATCCCATCGTCAAAGAAAAGATCAAGCTCCTTATGTCACAACTTAACACATATAAGGTAATAACCATATTTTAAAGTTCTTTTTTTTAATGCACTCATATGTTCAATAATGATACTTTGTTCTTTAACTTTTACATTATCTCACGAAAAAACATTTTCATTTTTATAAAGACATTTTTGGAGCCTGTTCAGCCCAGTGTTGGTAGTAGTGGCGCTACAGAGTCCTGATGCAGGAGGTCATACAGCTACTAGAGTACTATTTACTTCTCCATATTCCACACTTAATTTAGATAGGAGCCATGACACACATTTCCAGACATCCACACCTCGATCAGAGTCTAGAGATCGTGGCAGAGATGAGGATCATGGTGATGTGGTTGAAATGGTTGCATTTCTTGGAGCTAGATGTGTGACAAGCACGAGGACCCTTCCGTGCACATTTTTGGTCGACGATAATGGAATTCCATTAAAAAAATCAAGACTCCCAGGTAGTTTTAATTCACATTTTAATCGTTTAATGTTGTCCTTCTCATACAAAAATCATCTAGATTATTAATTTTAAATTAATGATCATATCTTTTTCTGTGTAGGAAATGACCTTTTTTATAGGCACCTAGAGAGAAGGGCCTTGTTTATTTTTGGGGAAACCTTACACATGAGGTGGAATTGCAAGAATTCCATCCTCAAAAAGGAACTTATGGATTATCTTGAAGGCCTCTTTGGAGTAGACACATTCAATAAAAAAGAGGTCACCTCTGTAGTGGGTGAATATTTAAAATATACGTGGGATTTTTATAGACAAAACTTGGCATGAAATCCTAGATATGAGCGTCCTCCCTAAATTCCAGAGAGGGAGTGCAATGAGATCATTGATGATGCAAAAGAGAATATTTTGAAAAAATCAGGAGAACAAATAACTAGTACACGAAGGTAAATTACAATATTTTGATTTCAATACCACCTTTATTTTTCTTTAGATCTGGATAAAAGTGTGGTCATATATAACATACTTGAAAATTTTGATGATAGGTTTCCTGTCACTTCGAAGGCAACCAAAGAAAGGATTGCCAAACATGGCCAACATAAGCTAGGCTAGAGCGACTACTTGAGGTTACAATCATGAATTGTAAGTACCCAAACATCTTAAGAATATTATTTGTATCACCTTACAATGTTCAAGTAATTGCAGCCAAAAATATTAAAAAACCATACCCTTATGCAATGCAGGGTGACGAATTCAGAATTGAAACCACGAAGAAAGACCTCCAACTTGGTTACAAGAATGGTTATAAAGCCGTGGTTGATCATAGGAATATAATGGGAAATACCCCAATATCCAATTTACGGAATAAGGTAAATTAAAAATGGTCCACATTAACCTTCAATTAATTATAAAATATGTAAATGTTTGATATCGTCCATAATTTAATGCCTTACTTTGTTTTAATCATGGTAGTAGCATTATCAACGAAACCATTAGTACTGGACAATAGAGCGTTGAGAGTGAAACATAGCCAGAAGATCATGGTGCTCCCCAACAGACCCATCCCAGTGAGATGCAGCCCCAATATGTTCTTGTGACTGAGGCCCACGACGGTAAAATGTCTATACATTAATCATATACTTAATAATTTTGTACTTATAAATTGTTATGTTTCAATGGCATATAATGTCATAGCGCATCCTCCTTGACATAAAGATCAGGTTAATAGGACGACAGTCATTCCAATGGTGTCAACTAGAGGACCAGATAAATAATTACATTACAAAGTTTTTTTTAATATTAATGAACTACTTCAATGATATTTAAAAATTGGCCATATAAATTTAATATTTTGATTTTTGTAGGTGATGGCCCCTCACAACAACATCCACGTCGTGGGTACGAGAACAAAAGTACTCAGTTTGAAGGGACTAAAACAACATCAGCTACTGAAGAGAACCTATTAAACGAAGACATGGAGATGGATGAATTACTTAATACCTAGAATGCACAAAAGAAGACTAAAAGAAATTCATGATGTCCTGTAATAATTTTATAAGACAGTTAGATGTACCTTATATAGCTGAACATGTAATGATGCATATAATGCATTGACATTATGGGTAATTTTTCATCTGATAATATACACAACGCTATTTCTATGGCTTGTATATATCTATGAATGTAATTTTGTTATACACTTAATGATAATTTCAGCTTCTCTTATAAGACTTGGTATATATTGATTCAATAATCCTTGATCCAAGACGTGAGAATGAAAGCAAAATCTGGTGCCTAGTGCTTGAGCTATGGAGTCTAGGAAACAAATAGAACTTGAATATTCAATATGCAACTTCCAAAATCTTGTCACGTGATATATGAAACTTTGAAAGTCTTGTGACATGTGACATGTGGCAAGCATCTTTTTCCAAGCAATGTGCAAACTTTAAACTTGGTGCAACATGCAAAAATTGTTTTTTGGGAAGATGAAATAATAATTTTTAAGGATTAAACATGAGGGGTTGGAAATGGCCATGTCAAACATTCTATAATATTTTTTCATAGAATTACCCTTCTTTTCATTGTGTCTCACATGACAAAGAAACAAGATCATGTTGACATTTTCAATTTATATGTGGAGGGTTATCCAAGGTTTCAAGGCATTATTCATATTTTCCTACAGTTGACTAGGATGGAAAACCATTAAATCATCCAGAGAAAATCCCTATTAGGGAGCCACAATAATCCCTGAAACTCCAAATAGAATGGAGAAGGCTTTTTTTTTCAGTGTCTGTCACAATGAGCTTCGTCAAACTTACAACTTGTGTTTTTTGTAATATATGTTATTACATATATGTGTAGTATAATATATATGTATGTTTTATTACACATAAATGTAATAAAATATATACATTATTACACACACACACACACATCGTAACACATCAAATATGTTATTATATCCCAACTCCATATTACAATACTTGACCCACATCCACCTGCAAAGATAACAATAGAGTAGACCCTATAAAAATAGAGACTTGGGACCCATTTGGATGAGAAGGAGTATGAATTGAGACCCAATTGGCCCACTTACTTAATTCATTACATAAATAATAACATAAAGAGAAAACATTAGTAAACCCATAAACACTTAACAATCAAGTGGTTTTATAACATATTGTATTTGTATATGATCCCTTGCTAAGTTGAAATACTGCAACGGGATTTGAACTTAGCCTCATTGTTACTTTTTATTGCAAATGTAACCAAAGTATGTCAATGCCAAGTTCCTTTGGTGGTATTGGATGACACCATCATTTATTATCAATCCATGTGAAGCACCATCAAAGTGTAGGTTATGCCAAGTAGGTTTTTGTGTTTGCTAGTATATTGATGATGTCTTATTGGTTCTTTTATCATTGTCATTAGAAAATTTTTAGGGTGGGGTTATTAATACTAAAGGACTTCATTTATACATGAACTATGCTATAGTCATATAATGACAATGATACTTAAGATGATCATGATGACAATGCCCCTTTTAAATTAAATACAATATTTTGAATGTTTGGAACTCTTAGGTGGTTATGGTACCTTTGACAAGTTCAATTTTCATTTTCATTTATAATAACCATGCAATATTTGGTGAGGGTGGATCAAAATCCTAGGATGTGTTGCTTCAAGGATTTACAAGGAAAATTTATAACACAATGAATTAAGGGTTCCACTTGTGTTAATTATGGTAGGTTTTGAATCATTCATTTCTAAATCACAATTTAATTGATTCAACTAAACAACCTTAAAAGGAACATGAATTTGGTTAGATTTCATGATGTGTACATGAAAGTCATAAAATTTTAAAATCATAAATTCATATCTCACCTTTCAATATCTCACAAATACTTATTCAAGTAAATCATATAACTTGACTATGGGATTCTAAAAAGGCATATCACTTGGCTCTCCCTACTCACCTACTAGGAAAGTCAAGGTACAGGAGAAGTACCCTAATGTACCTTATCTTCTACTAGGTTATCACCAAAACCTTAACTCACATACCTTACTTATAAATATCCTAACCTTCCTTAGTTACTAAAAGTATATATATGGTTTCTTAACCTAATTTATAGTCTAATAACCCTTATTAGGTATAATGGAAGGGGGTTACCCTATTATAACCTAGTCTAATTTCCACTTACAAGTAAGCCTCCCTCTTAACACATATATCTCTTTTCCCATCGAACATTATTTTGACCCATTTAATTATTTTATTAGATGAGGTATCACACAAAAGTATGATGGATATATCCTTCTATTTCATTGAGATTTTTATCCTCTTGATTAATTTGTTAGTTCAATGTTTTACTAATATAGTTATAGGGAAGTATTCCCTTCCAATAACAAAGGATATTTCAAGTTCAACGTGTGGTAAATTAGAGGCTACCGAATTATAGAAGAAGGATAAATGTTAAATGATTTTGACCTTTTGCGATTTTCCCTCACTAGATTCTATATAGGCAATCTTTGTTGAAATTGCAATTTTGGATTGATCAATTTGTTGTTTTTACTAGAAAAATGGATTCAACACCCTCGAATACCCCTACTTCAGTTGGATGATGTAATGTTAGCATTTGATATCTATGATTTCATCAATCCAAAATGATTCCTTCCATATTTGAAGCCAAAAGTTTTAATTTCTCCTCCCATTATTTTGAATAGTTGCAAAAGGGTCACCTCATTAGAGATATATATTACACGTTATCTTATATCATTGTATATTTTAGTTATATATAAAATATGAACTTGTATGCTTTCAATGACTAGAAATAATATAAATAGAAATCTCCTTTTGGTCTTTTGATAGAGGTCAACCAATGGAAATGTAATTGGAGCTTGATCAAAGTATTAGGTGAAGTCCATGAGATAAGAACATTGACCAAAGGTAAAACTCCTCACTCTCCAATGCTAGTCCCAAACTCATTGTAGTATCCAAATTTAATTCTCTTGCTAGAAAAAAAAGGTGTTTATATACATAATATATAATTAAATAATATCCCATGTTAAATAGGTTTGGTTAGTTGATAGGTAAAGAAAGGGTGTTGTGATTCTCAACAAATATTCAAGATTGTTCTGGTTGGTAGGTAAAGATGGGATGTTGTGATACCCCCTGCAACATGCCATTTAAAAACATGTTTGCTTGTCATGTATAATTCAGCCTCCAACATGTAGTTTAAAAATTAAGATGGATAAACGTTCTATGACATTGATTTTTTTCCCAAATGTGAACTATTTCTCATGTAGTCATAAAAAATAATGTTAGAAAGGTAAGTTTGCAAGGAAATTATCCTTGTGTATAAATCATTAAAAAAATAAGAATACAATGGCCTTGCCCAACTAGATTCCCGCAAGCTTTGGACTTAGAATGATATTTCTAAATATTCCCAATAAATGGAATGGCCCTTAATTTTAAAGATTCCCACAAGATTTGGAATGTGGATGATATTTAAATATTAATAAAACCAGTTGTGATGAAAATCCATGAATTCATATAGAGACAAACCCTATTAGGTAGCCATAAAAATCATAAAATTATTTAGTAGAATAAAGAAGCCTTTGTTTTTCAATGCCTCTCGTGATGAGCTTAGCTAACCTTACAACTTATATGTTTAGTAAATATCACATATATAAATATATTTGATATGTATATGTTATCTATTTTAATAACATATCCATATCAAATATATATTGTTACATATATATCTTTTGCTTGACTCATTGAATTTCTCCTATGCCAAACATTCATCAATGTTCTTTTCACTATGTTAAGGGATTCTACAACTAGAACTTGTCTTTATTAGACAAGACATATTCTCTAGATGTCTTAGTATAACCATAAAAAACCCAATTTAATGGATGATTCTTCCTCCTAGGTTAATGCCCCCTTGAATGTGAAAATAAGACCTTTAGATAATTCTTTCAACAAAAGACATTCTCTATTCTAGCATACTTGAATTTGTTAATATAAACAAGGGCCTATTGAGATGAATTGATAGACTAACTATAATATTTGAGGGTAACTCTTGATTCGATGTGACACTCCATATTTGTACTCTTGAAATCAAAACCAGATGGTGCTTGATCACATGCAGAGCAATCTACCCATACCTTATTTACTTCAGAGAATTTCCCTTTCTAAGATGTTTTCAACAATATAATGAACTTAATAGCCTATAATATTCTTTCATTACATGCCTCCTTTCTTCACAAATAAAATTTTATTTTTTTTGCTCAAACATAAAATTTTAATTTGTTCTGCCCAAAAATAAAATTTTAATTTTTTTTTAAATAAATTGTTGTCGTCGCAATTGCGACAACCAATACATATTTTACGATGAATTTTCTATACAAATTGTGAAAGTGGTCATCGCAATTGCGATGATCGTTACATATTTTATGACGAAATTTCTATACAAATTATGAAAGTTATCGTCGCAATTGCGACGACGGATACAAATTTTGCGACAAACTTGCTATAAAAATTACAAAAGTTGTATAGCAATTTCATCGCTATATACAGTGTGTTTTTCGCAATTGAGACAGTCGGTTAAAAAGTTTATTCATCGTAAATTTTTTACTTACTTTTCCTATATTGTCGATTGTGTGACGATTTCCCTACTGTGTCGTTCTTTCGAAGAATGCTTTACTTAGTCATTTTGGCGACGGTATTTATTTTTTTGTTGCAATCGTGAAAACTTCCTACTGTCGTCGCTCTTGCGACATTAATTCAAGTTTGACGCACGTGCCACGTCACATTAAACTACATTTGGGATACTCAAGATACATCACAATATCCATGACATAACGTCGCAAGAGGGTCGAAATTGTTAGAGATAATGCCTAATCCCACTACTAGAGTTTAGGGATTGGATTTGGTTAGCTGGAGGAAGTTGAGATATTCTCTCATCCTCTCCCTCCAAGAGAGGAATAAGTTGGATCTCACTCCAACTATATATATTTGATGTATTTATGTTTAATGTAAGTAATACAATTACAGTTGTGTGTTTTTGTGTAATACAATATTATTTTTGTCTGTATTTTATGTCTCTATGCTCTCATGAATTCTAAATTGGTATCAGAGCTAAGTCTTAGCTGAACTCTGAACTCCTTCATAGTATATCCAAGAAAAATGATAATGATGTAATTATCAATCTGCTGCTAATGATGCGTAGAAGAAAGATCATTTTCAAAGGCTATATATGTTGGAAAGAAGCCACGGTGAAGGATTGATCGCTCCAGAGGTCCAGATCGTGGATTAGATATGTTATATTAAAAGGCCCGTGTGAGGAAGTAGGTTTCCACGAGTTAATTGAAAGTTGATCTGCTAAGTTTTGATTCTCTACCCAAGAAGAGACCTCTGTGTAATGTTCTTCAATTATCATGAGGTTGCTACCAGAGTAGGCGATATGCATTACCAGTTGAACAAGATATTGATGAATATTTGGTAGTGCACGTGATCAGCTTTCTCGTACATGATTTATCAGGTAAAGAAACTGGAACTTGAGTTAGGTTATGGGTATATTTGATTCATTTATGAATCTTAAGCTTTAATTGCTTATTTTTATTTGGTACTGATTTGGTATTCAATGTACCAATCGATCCACTGTTGGTGTGCATTTAATGCTGAAAAATTAACATTTATGAGAAGAAGCCAATCCAACATCATTTTCCAATGAATTCATCAAAGATTTGATAAACTTGGAATACGTTAGAATCCTGGTTGCCTCTCCAAAGAAAATGGCCATCGGAAATATTTGTCTTGGTAACACTATGTGGATCAATATGAAAGAGGAGCCACCTTAGAGAATATGTCTTACTTTCTTGTTGCCTTTATACTGATATATATATTTAATTATGAGTATTGTGAAAGTATGTGTTGTAATGGTAGAAAAGTAATTACTCATGTTGTTAGTGTGAGTTAATAGTTTAGTTAAAGTAGTAAAATAAGGACTCTCGTCTCTTAATATAAGCTGGCAGCCCCGGTTTCAAGAACAATTATGCGTATGATTGGAAGTCACCTTGTATAATTGAATGTTGAGGACATTCCATATCTAAACTGCTCTTCTAGACACTGAAGGATAGCCAAAAGCAAAAATCCGACAGATGGAGGCATGTTCACAGAATGCATCAATAATTGGCATCTTTTATCACGGAAGCCCCGATGAGTCGAGTTGTCAAATTGTCCATTGTACAAGTTCATGAATGATGGTATGAAGCGTTTATTATTTAAATGAGTTGAATGGTAAGCTTCAAGAAGAGGAAGAGAAAGAGAGCAGTTCAGAGGCATCAGAGTGGGTGTAGGAGATGATGAAGGCCAAATAGACGAAAGTTAAAGTGTTGTAATTTTTTGTAATTGTGATTAAGTATCATATGTAATGTAATGTAGGCATTAACGGGGGGGTGTTAGAGATAATGCCTAATCCCACTACTAGATTTTAGGGATTGGATTTGGTTAGCTGGAGGAAGTTGAGATATTCTCTCAACCTCTCCCTCCAAGAGAGGAATAAGTTGGATCTCACTCCAACTATATATATTTGATGTATTTCTGTTTAATGTAAGTAATACAATTACAATTGTGTGTTTGTGTGTAATACAATATTATTTTTGTGTTTATTTTATGTCTCTATGCTCTCATGAATTCTAAATTGGTATCAGAGCTAAGTCTTAGTTGAACTCTGAACTCCTTCATAGTAGATCCAAGAAAAAAGATAATGATGTAATTATCAATCTGCTGCTAATGATGCGTAGAAGAAAGATCATTTTCAAATGTTATATATGTTGGAAAGAATCCATGGTGAAGGATTGATCGTTCCAAAGGTCCAAATTGTGGATCATATATGTTATAGTAAAAGGCTCGCATGAGGAAGTAGGTTTCCACGAGTTAATTGAAAGTTGATATGCTAAGATTGGATTCGCTGCCCAAGAAGAGACCTCTGTGTAATGTTATTCAATTATCATGAGGTTTCTACCAGAGTAGGCGGCATGCATTACCGGTTGAACAAGATACTGATGAATATTTGGTAGTGCACATGATCATATTTCTCATACATGATTTATCAGTTAAAGAAACTTGAATTTGAGTTAGGTTAGGGGTATATTTGATTCATTTATGAATCTTAACCTTTAATTCCTTATTTTTATTTGGTATTGATTTGGTATTCAATGTACCAATCGATCCACTGCTGGTGTGCATTTAATGCCGACCAATTAACATTTATGAGAAGAAGCCAATCCAACATAATTTTCCATTGAATTCATCAAAGATTTGATAAACTTGGAATACATTAGAAACCTGGCTGCCTCTCTGAAGAAAATGGCCATCGAAAATATTTGTCTTGGTAACCCTATGTGAATAAATATGAAAGAGGGGCCACCTTAGAGAATATGTTTTCCTTTATTGTTGCCTTTATACTAATATATATATTTAATTATGAGTATTGTGAAAGTATGTGTTGTAATGGTAGAAAAGTAATTACTTGTGTTGTTAGTGTGAGTTAATAGTTTAGTTAAAGTAGTAAAATAAGGACTCTTGTCTCTTGATATAAGCTGGCAGCCTCGGTTTCAAGAACAATTGTTCTTATGGTTGGAAGTCACCTTTTATAATTGAATGTTGAGGACATTCCATATCTAAAGTTCTCTTCTAGACACTGAAGGATAGCCGAAAGAAAAAATCCGATAGATGGAGGCATGTTCATAGAATGCATAAATAATTGACATCTTTTATCATGGAAGCCCCGATGAGACAAGTTGTCAAATTGTCCATTGTATAAGTTCATGAATGATCGTTTGAAGCATTTATTCTTTAAATGAGTTGAATGGTAAGATTGAAGAAGAGGAAGAGAAAGAGTGCAGTTCAGAGGCATCAAAGTGGGTGTAGGAGCTTATGAAGGCCAGACAGATGAAGGTTAAAGTGTCGTAATTTTTTGTAATTGTGATTAAGTATCATATGTAATGTAATGTAGGCATTAACGGGGGGTGTTAGAGATAATTCCTAATCCCACTACTAGAGTTTAGGAATTGGATTTGGTTAGCTGGAGGAAGTTGACATATTCTCTCAACCTCTCCCTCCAAAAGAGGAATAAGTTGGATCTCACTCCAACTATATATATTTGATGTATTTTTGTTTAATGTAAGTAATACAATTACAGTTGTGTGTTTTTGTGTAATACAATATTATTTCTGTGTGTATCTTATGTCTCTATCCTCTCATGAGTTCTAAATGAAATAACCATCGCAAAATGACCCAAATTTACTAGTCACACAATCTGCATCTAGATCTTCTATGTGGAGAAGCAAATAATCGACTAAAACCACAATCAAGGAATAAATAAAACGCAGGCAGGAGATACAAGAACACAGGCAAGGTTTTGATTCTGGGGCTCATTCTGGCCATGCAGAAAGAGATTGTAACTCATAAATAAAGGATATAGTGGATAGAAAGGGTCTTTACTAAATAAATCAAACGACAAGGGGATTACAAGTACCATAGGAATGCATGTACAATACATCTCATGGAAATGAAATATTCAACCGAATACATAAAAATAAACATGTGTAAATTAAATTTCATTGCAAGTAACAACTTTAATAGGCATACCTTAGCCCACTGTGAATTCTTCGAGGTCATTGTCCCATGCGCGCTCCAAACATCTCTTGCTTTCCAACTGATGTGACCTCACAGGTACCTCCCAACCAAAGCTAGGGGTACTCTTCTTTTGCTTGAGTCTCTCGAGCCGCAAAGGGGCCACACACACAATACCAGAGAATGATATCTCCCATATCGCCTTGCAAGGTCGAGCTACCACTTGTTACCCGAGCTGGGTATCCTAACTCCCACAAGAGAAAGTTCAGTCAAGAAAAAATTTCAGCAGCTTAACTTTACACATAAAGATGAGATCCATACTCCTCCTCCTCCATCCTTTTTATAGAGTTTTTCAGTAATTAGTTTCCAAAATTATCATTAAATTCTTTTTTCATTCAATTAATTTCAAAAACCCTCCCTCGTACAATTGTCACTTGATCCTCTAGTTGCACCAGAAAATCAAATTTATTAATTAATTAAATATTCCTATTTCCCTCACCCAGCAATCCTAAAAACGCTCCTCAGTGTCCCAATATTCCCTTAAAAAACTTAAATGACATATGCCTTACTTAATTCCTAGTTGAGTTCAAAGATAGAAGCTCCCAAAGGCTAGATTCCATACTAAGTTATAAATTTAGTTTTTTCTTTAAGTCTCCCCTTTTCTTTAAGTTTCCCTTTTCCCTTAAGTTTCCTTTTTCTTTTAAGTTTCCCCCTTTTTCCCATTTAACTAAAAAAATCAATTTAGCAAGTGTAGATAAAACAACTATTTACCCTTTTTCCTTTTTAATTAAAAATTAATTCAGCAAGTGTAGATAAAAACAACTATTTACCCTCTTTTCTTTTTAACTAAAAATTAAATTAGCGGTGTAGATAAAAATAACCATTACCCCTTTTTTAAAAACTTAATCCTCCATTTTAATTTTGTCTTTAAAAATAAGTTGAATTTCTTACCCCCTTTCTTGTTACATGTTTATTTATTATTATTTTTTTTTTACCGCATATTCTACTTAGACCTAGGTTTTAATTTCACTAGGATGGGCGACAATTTTAAGGGGAAAATGTTGTTAAAATTTACTTATCATATGATTCATTTAAAGGCCAACTAGGTTTATTCACTTACTAGTTAAAATCACAATGTGCTCTTTAGGACACACTACATGCTCCAAGGGTGGCACTCACCACTTTTTTTTTTCCTTGTGCGACGTGTCGTTCAAGATGGGCTACGTGCTCTAAGGGTGCCACTCACCACTTGAATGAATTTGTTAGATGTTAAACCCATGGATTTAATACTCTTCCACGTGATATTGTGGGAGACTAAGGGCCTCTAAGGAATAAGGCCCTTTCCTTATTGCACGCCCCTTAGAATCATCGTGAGCGACTGTCACAGTCTTCCCTCATGACATCGTGAGTCTTCTCAAACTAGGTAATGGTTAACCTATAGTTTGAGCTACAATGGGAGTGCTAGTAGGTTGTGGGAGGGTTGTTGCCACACCTCTCCCTCAATTTCTCTAGTTTTCCTGCATGACCCCTCTACTCCACATGTGAGTCTCATCGACAAGCTATCATCAGACTTCATTCATCAATGAATCATGTCAGAAATAATATTCAATCATCATAACATCTATTCATATGTACATATGTCATATCAACAAAATTCAAACCCCAATAGTCCACTCCCTGACTCGATCCAGAGTCCAAGGGGTTTCATTGATGCCTCTGCATCCTCAATGTCCAAAGTCCTGCATACTCAGGAGAACCTAGTGAATATCACCTGTCTATGTAAATACAAAAAAATATCATATCATCATATCTATAATATCTCATAATCATAATCAAATGGCCAATAGTATAACAATGTGGATCACATGCAAGCAAGTGTCCTCAAAGAGTAAGTTTTTTCAGTGCGTGCAAGAGAGGGATGTTACATACACTCCCTATTGCTTTAAACTTTGTCCCAAAGTTTCATAGTATATAGGTGTCGAAATAAAGTGTATCATAGTATCATAAGTCTATCTATCAAAGAAAAATGGAAACTGCTAACGCATATCATATGCGTCCTCCCAAGTCGCCGAATGCAGACTGTAATTGTCCCACTGCACCTTGACCTGATCTATTGTTTGACGTCATAGTTGTCGAATGAGATGGTACAAGATGTGGATTGGCTCAGTCATGAGCACACCCTCATCATATACCTACAAGGAAATCATGACAATAACATGTGTCAGATCAATAATATAATGTTTCAAAAGAGATACATGAAAAATATCGTGCATACACCTCAAAGAATCAGGCAAGGCTAGTCGATAGGCCATGGGCCCCTTCTTTCCCACAATATTGAAAGGTCCCATGAACCTAGGAGATATTTTAGCACCCTTTCCAAACTTTTTTCAAAATCTTATTCGGTTTTTCCCGCAAGAAGACTCGTTCACCAACTTTGTAACTACGGTCGACATGATGCGCATCAACATAACTTTTATGTCAATCCTGCGCTTCTTTGATCCTTTGTATTATTGTTTGAATTTCAACTTCCATTTCTTGGATCACTTATGGCCCCACTAGGACCCTATCCTCAAGTTGATATGAACTCAAAAGCATCTAACATGATCGCTCGTAAAGAAACTCGAAAGTCTCCATCTTAATGATTCTTTGATAATTGTTGTTATATGAGAATTATACCAGTGGTAAGAATTATTCACAATGATTTTGTTGGTCCATCATGTACATACACAACATGTCCTGTAATATTTGGTTTGTTCGTTTGGTCTTCCCATCTGTCTCCAGGTGATATGCAATACTAAAGTTATGTTGGGTTTGCAAGGCCTCTTGGAAACTAGTCCAAAATCATCTAGTAAAAACTGATCCTCGATCGAATATAATCCTGTTAGGCATGCCATGCAACCTCACAATCTCATTGATGAAAACTCTAGCTATGTTAGGTGCCTAATACATCACACACACAGGAATTAAATGAGCACTCTTCATCAGAGTGTCCACTACCACAAAAATCGAGTTGTGTCTCCTTGCCGTTAGTGACAATCCAACAATGGAATCCATAGAAATAACCTCCCACTTTGACTTCGAAATTTCATGTGGCTCTAGTAATCCTCTCGGATGTCTATGTTCATCCTTCACCTGCTACCATTCTAGACATCTTGCCATGTATTTGCCTATGTGTGGATTCATTCCTTTCCAGAAGAATACGGGTTTAAGGTCTTCCCTCATCTTTGTGACTCCGGGATGAGCCATATACACTGCTCTATGAGCCTCATTTAGGATCAAAATCCTCAACTCGTCATTGGGAGGTATGTAAATTCAATTTTTAAATCTCAATAATCTAGCGTCGTCAAATGTAAATCCTTCATATCTTGGTACCATCATTGTGTTATGTCCGATAAAATCCTTTCCCTCCTTTTACCAGTCATCGTCACCCTATAAAGTTAGAATCTTTTCACATAGATTATTCTAAAGAGGAATCACTGAAATGATGCATGGTATCTGACTCAACAAATCCTCCACTATGTTCACTGTACCTTTTATGTAAGTAATCTCGAGATCGTACTCGCTAAGCAATTCCGACCAATGTCGTTGTCGCACATTCAAGTTGCTTTGCGTAAAGATGAGTTGTAATCCACAGTGGTCCATTTTTAGTTCAAATTTCCATCCAATAAGGTAGTGTGTCCAAACTCTCATGGAATAAACAATGGATAACGACTCCAAATCGTGTGTCAGATAGTTCTCCTCATGCCTTCTCAACTTTTTCGAGATTAAGCGATCACTCGACCGTCTTGCATCAAGACTTTGCCTAAGACTTCCTTGGATGTGTGAGCGCATACCAATAATTCCTCTTCCATGTCAGGGACATTTAGTATTTTTTTTGTTGTAAATAGATCCTTGAGCCTCCGAAATTCTTCCATGCATTTCTCAGTCCAAACAAACTTCTTGTTCTTATTATGCAATTTCGTAATTAGATTTGCTATCTTCAAAAAACCCTTGATGAACCATCAATAGTATCTTGCTAAACCATTGAAGCTACTCACTTCAGGGACATCTGTTAGTGTATGCCATTCCATAATAGCCTCGACCTTTGTTGGATCTAGAACGATACCTTCATCGGAGATGACATGCCCTAAGTAGTGAATCTTCGATTGATAAAATGACCATTTAGACAATTTCCCATACAAATTTTTCTCTCGCAGACACTATAGTACCAAGTGCAACTGCTCCTCGTGCTCTTCCAATGTCCAAGAGTAAATCAAAATAATGTCAATGAATACTTGGACGAACTTGTCCAAGTATTCACGGAACACTCTGTTCATCAAACTCAAAAATACCCCAGGGGCATTTGTCAGTCCAAAAGGTAAAGAAGTAAACTCGTAATGTCAAAAAATCATCTTAAAGGTAGTCTTAGAGACGTAATCCTCCTTGATCCATAACTGGTGATGCCCTAATCTCAATTCGATCTTTGAAAACATCGTCACGCCTTTCATATGATCAAACAGATCATCAATCCTTGGCAACATATACTGATTCTTGATTGTTTCCTTGTTCAATTGACGATAGTCAATGCAGAGTCTCCATAACCCATCCTTATTCTGTATGAATATAACAAGCACACCCCACAGTGAAACACTTGGATGTATAAGTCGTAGGTCCAACAACTCCTTCAGTTGCATTTTCAACTCCTGTAACTATGGGGTGGACATCTGATAAGGAATTATTTCTATCGCTTCGGTCCTTGGTTTTAGGTCTATGGTAAATTCAAACTCCCTCTCTGACAAAATCCCAGGTAAATCCTCAAGGAATACATCTGCAAACTGTTTCACAACCGAAAGGTGTTCTAGACCTTCTGCTACTCCCTGCTCGTTTAACGCAAGGAGCACATAAATATTACATCCCTAGCACATGATCTTCTGTAGCTGCAAGGAAGAGATGAACCTTAGGGACACTTCTTGGTTATGACCTATAATCATGTGTCTCTTTCCCTCATCATCGACCAACATTAACAATTTCATCTTACTGTTGAGTATCGCCTCATGCGATTCCAACTAGTCCATAATGATCACGACATCATAATATTCTAAGGTCGTGACGTAAAGTTTGGCCCTAGTGACAAACTCTCCCAGGTTAAGGCTACAGCCCGTAACCTTCCCACCAACCTTTTGTTTGGCTCCAAAATCGATTTATACAAAGATAAACTCATCATGTTCGACTGCCTTTACCTTAATTCCTTTTACCGCTGCACCAAAAATGAAACTGTCGATAGCATCAGGATCTATCAAAATAATGAGGCTCTATTCAACGATGGTACCTGACGTCTCAAGCAAATTTGACTTGTTCTCTTCCTTGCGGTTATTCACCACTGCATGAATCTGATGGGCCTTTCCCAAATCTCCCACTATAGTGGGTCTGGCTGATCCAAATGCTCTAGTCCTCTCCACTGGGAAGTCACTCCAGTAATGTGGCTCCCCACATGTCCAACACCCTTTCTTTGGTCTAGTAATCCTGGTAACCAAAGCAGAAGTTGATGGCCCATCAGTCAGGAACTCTGGTCTATTCTGTTGAACAAGCCTAAACTGTTGTTGTTGTGGTCGATCCTGGTGCTAGTGTTGTGGTCCTCGATAAGGATTATGATGTTGCGGTGTTGGTCATAAAGGTGTAGTGAAAGTGGATCCTCTCTGGAAACCATGATATCCTGGTGTATGTCTAGCTGGTGTCTGATGTTTCTATGCACTAGATGACACATGCCTTGATGGTCTCACTGGAGCCCTGCTTTGACCCCTGCTGATAAGATCCTCCTTTGTTATGAGGGCCTTTTGGATGACATCATGCAAGGCTTGAGGCATCAAAATACTAAACTTTGCATGAATGCTGACATTAAGGCCAAACAAGAACATGTTCACCTTAAGTTTCTTGGTATTCAAGTGCAGAGCATACCAAAGAAACTCCATAAAATGGGCCTCGTACTCAGGTACCATACGACTGTCCTGTTGCAAGGTGTTGAAATCGTTGAGATAATGCTCAATGAATTCCTCCGATATATACCTCTCTCATAACTTTTCATCGAACAGTTTCCATGACACATTTTTGATGACCATGTTCAATTGCGGTAGGAGCATCTTCAACCATAGAAGAGTGCTCCCCTTCAGCTGAGAGACTGCCATGAGGACCTTCATGTTGGAGGTATAGTCATGAAGTTCAAATCACATTTCCATATTCTCCAACCATGCCTCGACGACTGCGCCATCTGGGACACCAAAGAACTCAGGAAATTTGACCTTCTTGAGTTCGCGGTGAATACTACTAGTACCAACTGGAGCATGCGATGGACCCTTAGTGGGTGTCAGTTCCATGGCCTCATATTTATCCAAACGAATGATCATTCCCTCAGACATCCACTCAAAACACCTCATTATCCCAAGAACATCACCCACAACTATATGTTATTTCTCGACAACTTGTTCGTCTCCCAGGGGGTTAGACCCCTCAGGCGTGGATGTTGTTGGGGGCATCGCGCCTCCTCCCCTAGCACCCTGTCGTCTTCCTCAGTGACGTTCTCTAACCATGATTACCTACATGAATACAAATCAAATTAATTAGCAACCTTATAATCAAGAATCAAATCAACGATCAAACCCCCTCTAATACCATATGTAACAACCCCATCGTTACGACTACAAGCGACTCAATGCAAAACCAATTTTTTTTTTTAAATGTTTTAGGAAGGAAGGAAACAACGACAATCGTTAAATAAAAAAACATGATGATGAACACAATGCTCTCAGATCAGGCAACACACAACAATGACTTAACATACTAGCACATCATGCAACTGGACGAAACATACGATAATCAATAGAAATATAAAAATGACTATGATCCGGATAAAAGCAAGACATTGCCTACAAGGTAAAGGACAATATCAACAACCCAAAACAATGGATTGATGACCAATAAGTAGAAAACCTCTACGGGACACAAAACCAAATGCATTGAGGCGTTACATAACCAGGTACCAACATCAATTACAATGAACAAACACCTACATTGGGAAGCACAAGACTCTGGCCATGTTATCATTCTAATCTATCCATCAGGGTGCACAATGATCCCCTTATAAGGAATCATGTCGTCACAAGGTGATAGGCGTGACAGTAACCATGGCACAACATAACATTTCTTATACCTTTAACCCAAACTAATCCCTCATGCTAGGAGACTGAATCATCTGTCAAAATATGCAAAGACTATACACATGCACCCAAGAAACAAGTCTACAAGACGCAAGGGAAAAATAACTACTATAACCATTATACATCACATTAAACTCATGGTGCAACAAATTCTATTGAAAACATACATGCCTTAGTTCAATATAATTGACATATTCATATTGATGTCTATCAATAAATCTATGTCTAACAATGATAACACAGTCTAACTGTAAAATATTTGTCTATTAATAGGTGGCAGTCTAGCATTGATATCGTTGTCTAACTGATATATTGCTATCTATTATTATTGGTTGTATAGAATTTATTACGGTTGATTAAATATATTATATCGTTGAGTTAAATATATGATATAGCTGTCATTTAAAATATATGAAATCACAAATAAATGATAATGTTGTCATTTAAATATATGAAATCGCAGAGTAAATAAATGATACTACTATCATTTAAATATATGAATTGCAAAGTTAAATAAAGATGTTGTTCTCATTTGAATATTAAATTCATTTTGTAAATATATATCGTTGTGAAATATATACATTCGTTGGGTAATATTTAGGTTCATTGTATAATATATAGATATAGATTTGTTGTATAATATATAGATTCATTGTGTAATAGATAGATGTAGATTTGTTGTATAGCGAATGTATAGGTTCATTGTGTAATATGTACAGGATCGATGTCAGTAAAATCACTATAACTATATCTCTTCCACGCATGAAATATAAGGTCGTTGTCACTAAAATCGCTATCATTATATCTCTGTCACCCATTAAATATAAAAACGTTGTCAATAATTATTAAATTTGCAGTCACTATATATTAAAATGAATGTAGGCCTATCATTAAAGATGCAGAAATATCAAAAACAAAAACATAGGCATATATATAATTTCGCAGACAAAGGTAATATTCCTTGTCAAAATTATATACACTACAACCATTCAACACAGTCACACTCAACTAGAATTTCATTGTCCTTCAAATGAAAAATCCTTGCCATTCAATGTTTAAATTCTTCGTCATTCAATGTATAAAAACACAGTCATTCAATGTATAAATTCATTGCCATTCAAAGTATAAATTTGTTGTCATTCAAATGTTAAAAACGTAGTCATTCAAAGTATAAATTCATTGTCATTCAAGGTATAAAAATGCAGTCATTAAAAGTATAAATTTGTTTTCATTCAAGGTATAAACTTGTTGCCATTCAAATGTTAAAAACACAGTCATTCAAGTATAAATTCGTTGTCATTCTAGGTATAAACGTGTTATCATTCAAATGTTAAAAACATAGTCATTCAAGTATAATTTCACAGTTAATATTTATTGTCAATCAATGTGCTATCAATTAGTAAAATCGTTGTCCAATGATACTATATAACCATAATCAATTAGTGGAAAACATTGTGTAGATATCATTGTGTAATCAAGGCAATTTTATGGGAATTTGTTGTGTAATCAAGGTGATTTTATGGGAATTTGTTGTGTAATCAAGGAAAAATTTATTAAGGCGAAGCAAGTGACTAGGAGATATTAAACAGGCGATTTGTATTCTAGGAGAGTTTAATCCAGGGGAGGATGCATTTAATGGTTATTTAGCAATAAAAAAAATTCAATCTGGATGCAATATAAAGGTTTGATCAATAGTAAAATGATTTCAACTAGACACATGTAAACTTCGTTGTGTTTTATCATAAAAAGAAAAGAACATGGAAATATGGATATATTCGTAGCCATGTGATTTAAATAAACACAAACATAGCATTTAAAGAAAACACAGACATTTCAAAAACATAGAGTTTCTACCATTCCATAACGTTGGCATTTATCATTCAATCATGCAGATTTTTATCAATCCAAAAATGCAGAGATTTGACATTCAAGACTCAAAGGTTCATCATTCACAAATGTAGAGTTTTATCAATCCAAAAACGCAGAGATACTCATTCACAAGGAAGGCGCAATGATTAGATATTAATCATAAGAGAAAAACATAGAGATATGTAAGGGATAGATAGTTGGGAGAAAATTATCCTTCACTTATTATCCATGCATAGCAAAGAAGGGCATTTGAATCTATAATTATTTAGACACAAGAGTGATGACCGTCGATTTGGCTCCTGGCCGAATGCTGAGGCAGAGACTAATAACTTAAGGATAAGGGACAAAAGATAAAAACGCAATCTACATCTAGATATTCTTCATGGAGAAACAAATAATGGAATAAAAGAGCAATCAAGGAATAAAAAACACAGGCAGGAGATACAAGAACACAGGCAAGGTTTTGAGTCCGGGGCTCATTTTCGCCATGCACAAAGAGAAAATAACTCATAAATAAATGACACAGTGGATGGAAAGGGTCTTTATTGAATAAATCAAATGACAAGGTGATTAGAAGTACCGTAGGAATGCATGTACAAAAAACCTCATGGGAATGAAATCTTCAATCGAATACAAAAAAATAAACATGTGTAAACTAAATTTCATTGCATGTAACAACTTTAATAGGAGTTCCTTAGCCCACTGTGAATGGTTTGAGGTTGTTGTCCTGGGATTTCTCAGTACAACTCTTGCTTTTCAATCGATTTGACCTCACCAGTATCTCTGAGCCAGTGCTATGGGCAATCTTCTTCCGCCTGAGCCCACCAATCCGCAAAGGGGCCACGCACATAATAACAGAGAATGCTAGCACCCATCTCGCCTCACAAGGTCGAGCTACGACTCGTTACTTGAGTTGGGTATCCCAACTCCCACAAGAGAAAGTTCAGTCAAGATAAAACTTCGGCAGCGTAAAGTTATGCATAAAGATGATATCCATACTCCTCATCCATCCTTTTTATAGAGTTTTTCAGTAATTAGTTTCCCAAATTCTCATTAAATTCCTTGTTCATTTAATTAATTTTGAAAAACCTCCCCCGTACGCATGTCATCCAATCCCCTAGTTGAACAAGAAAATCAATTTTACTAATTAATTAAATATTCCTATTTCCCTCACCCACCTAAAATCATTCCTAAAAACGCTCATTGGTGTCCCAATATTCCCGTACAAAACTTAAATGACTTACACCTTACTTAATTCCTAGTTGAGTTCAAAAATAGAAGGTCCCAAAGGATATATTCCATACTAAGTTAGACATTCAATTTTTTCTTTAAGTCTCCCATTTTCTTTAAGTTTCCCTTTTCCCTTAAGTTTCCTTTCTCTTTTAAGTTTCCCCCTTTTTCCTATTTAACTAAAAAAATAAATTGAGAAAGTGTAGATAAAAAAACTATTTACCCTTTTTAGTTTTTAATTAAAAATTAATTTAGCAAGTGTAGATAAAAACAACCATTTACCCTCTTTTCTTTTAAACAAAAAATTAAATTAGCAATGTAAGTAGAAACAACCATTACCCCTTTTTTTTTAAATTTAGTCCTCCATTATAATTTTGACTTTAATAAATATGTTGAATTTCTTACCCACTTTCTTGTTACATGTTTATTTATTATTATTATATTTTACCACATGTTCTACTTAGACCTAGGTTTTAATTTCACTAGGATGGGAGACAGTTTTAAGGGAAAAGTGTTGTTAAAATTTACTTATCATATCATTCATTTTAAGGTCGGCTAGGTTTATTCACTTACCATTTAAAACTGCTACGTGCCCTTCAGGATGCACTACGTGCTGCAAGGGTGCCACTCACCTCTTTCCATTTTCATTGTGAAACATGCCCTTCAAGACACACTATGTGATCCAAGGGTGCTACTCACCTCTTGATTGACTTTGGTAGATGTCAAACCCCTGGAGTCAATACTCTTCTAGGTGATCTTGTGGGAGACTAAAATCCTCTAAGGAATAAGGGCCTTACCTTATTGTGTGCCCCTTAGTTTCATCATGAGCAACTGTCACAGTCTTCCCTCATGGAATCGTGGGTATTCTCGAACTAGGTAATCATTGCATGGCTATTGCCACACCTCTGCCTCAATGTCTCTGGTTGTCCTACATGACCCCTCTTCTCCACATGTGAGCCTAGTCGACAAGCTATCATCAACCTACATCCATCAACGAATCATGTCAGCAGTAATAGTCAATCATCATAACATCTAATCATATGTACATATGTCACATGAACAACATCAAAACACAATAGTCCATGTTGGTTGTGGAGCTTGATTATCTTCCTGATTCAGAGGTCCTTGCTTTCAGCCGTGTTTGAACCCCATGAAGTATTTACACCCCAGAAGTATGTACACTCTTCCACGCGGGGGACTGTAGAGGGGGGGTACCCCCTCTGCGGGGTCCGGGGAGGCTATCCCCTCGGCTGGGGGGTCTGGGGGCAAGCGGGCCCCTAGCGAGGGTTCGGGGGCGAGGCCCCCAAAGAAAAAAATTGCCTTGTAAAATTATATTGTAATTTCATTGTAAATCTGGACCGTTCATTATAAAGTCACAGATCTAACGATAGAGATTATGTTAGGGTTTTTTTCCCTAGAAGGTAACCCTCTTTTATGAGGGAAATTTATCACGGCTATGGTTGATGGTGAATATTGTATTTTGAGAGAGGAGACTGTGAGAGAAAGAAGAGGAAGTTACAACGGGTTTTGTTGTAGGTTGTATCCCTTCATTTGTTGGATAATAATAAAGGAAGGTCCTGGCAATTTCTCTGGTGGACATAGCCCACACTGGGTGAACCACGTAAATCTGTGTCTCTCTTGTATTGTGTGTCTTCTGTGTTTTGTTTTTGCATTTGTTTTATTTTATTGCACCAGGGTTCTGTTTTTCTAACAACTGGTATCAGAGCGTAAGGTAACTCGCAGGAAAATGAAGGTTCCTAGTTTGAGTGGGAGCAATGTCGGAAGATGGAATGTTTAGGGTTGAGAAATTTAATTGCCAAAACTACCAGTTATGGAAGATGTAGATGGAAGACTATTTATATCAGAAGGATCTATTCCTACCATTGAGCGGAGTAGCAAACAAGCCGACGGCCATGAAGGACAAAGAATGGGAGATTCTTGATAGAAAGGCTCTAGGAACGATATGCCTGAGCCTGGCAGTGTCGGTGGCTTTCAATATTTCAAAAGAAAAGACAACGAAGGGTTTGATGGATGCGTTGGCCAAATTGTATGAAAAACCCTCGGCATCGAATAAGGTATTTCTAATGAAGATATTATTTAATATGAAGATGTCAGAAGGTGGGTCTGTTGCAGATCATTTAAATGA
>ML776706.1:1573356-1590783 GCA_009831015.1 Picea engelmannii | reverse complement strand
ATTTGCGATGAAGGATTTGGGTGTTGCAAAGAAAATCCTTGGCATGAGAATAACAAGAGACAGGAAAAATCGCAAACTGACATTGTCTCAGGGTGAGTACACAGAGAAGGTGTTGGAGAGGTTTAGAATGTAGAATGCAAAACCAGTTAGTACGCCTTTGGCCAGCCATTTCAAATTAACTAAGGAAAAGTGTCCCAAGACACAGGAGGAGATAGAATACATGTCCAGGGTCCCTTATTCATCAGCAGTTGGTAGCTTGATGTATGCAATGGTTTGTACAAGACCAGATATTGCACATGCAGTGGGAGTTGTGAGCAGGTATATGAACAATCCAGGTAAAGAACACTGGGAGGCAGTAAAGTGGATTCTCAGGTATTTGAGAGGTACTAATACACATGCATTATGTTTTGGAGGTTCAAACACTTTTCTATAGGGATATTTTGATTCAGATATGGCAGGTGATAAAGACAGCAGGAGGAGTACCACAAGGTATGTTTTTACTATAGGTGGAACAATAGTAAGTTGGATTTTGAAACTGCAAAAGGTTGTTGCACTTTCAACAATAGAGGCAGAGTATGTTGCTGCTACAGAGGCTAGTAAAGAGATGATTTGGTTACAAAGGTTTATGGAGGAATTGGGAAAGAAGCAGGAGAACAGTCGGCTGTACTGTGACAGTCAGAGTGCCATTCACCTTGCAAAGAACTCATCCTTCCATTCGAAGACTAAGCATATACAGTTGAGGTACCACTTCATATGATCCACCTTGGAAGATGGACAATTGAAGCTGGAAAAGATACACACTAGGCAGAATCCTGCAGACATGTTAACAAAGGGAGTAACCAGGGAGAAACTGAGTTCCTACTCAGTTTCAGTTGGTCTTCAAGAATGAAGATGAAAATGAGAAATTTTCCAGGTCCAAGAAGGTTCAGAGTCCAGCATATACAACAGCNGTGGAGTTGTTGAGATCAGTCTCCAAGTGGGAGATTGTTGGTTGTGGAGCCTGATTATCTTCCTGATTCAGAGGTCCTTGCTTTTAGCCGTGTTTATACCCCATGAAGTATTTACACCCCAGAAGTATGTACACTCTTCCACACGGGGGAGTGCAGAGGGGGGGTACCCCCTCTGTGGGGTCCAGGGGGGCTATCCCCTTGGCTGGGGAGTCTGGGGGCAAGCGGGCCCCCAGCAGGGGTTCGGGGGCGAAGCCCCCGAAGCAAAAAATTACCTTGTAAAAGTATATTGTAATTTCATTGTAAATATGGACCGTTCATTATAAGGTCACAAATCTAACGGTAGAGATTATGTTAGGGTTTTTTTCCCTAGAAGGAAACCCTCTTTTATGAGGGAAATGTATCATGGCTATGGTTGATGGTGAATATTGTATTCTGAGAGAGGAGACTGTGAGAGAAAGAAGAGGAAGTTACAACAGGTTTTGTTGTAGGTTGTATCCCTTCATTTGCTAGATAATAATAAAGGAAGGACCTAGCAATTTCTCTGGTGGACGTAGCCCACACTGGGTGAACCACGTAAATTTGTGTCTCTCTTGTATTGTGTGTCTTCAGTGTTTTGTTTCTGCATTTGTTTTATTTTATTGCTCCACGGTCCTGTTTTTGTAACATTCCACTCCCTAACTCGATCCAGAGTCCAAGGGGTTTCATCGATGCCTTTGCATCCTCAATGTCCAAAGTCTTGCACACTTAGGAGAACCCATTCAATAGCACTTGTCTATGTAAATACAACAAAATATCATATCATCATATCCATAATATCTCATAATCATAATCAAATGGCCAATAGTATAATAATTTGGATCACTTGTAAGCAAGTGTCCTCAAAGAATAATTTTTCTTAGTGCACGCAAGAGCGGGATGTTATAGGAAAATACCATAGGATTCATATAGAGGTGAATAACTGCCAGGTCGAACATCAGTCTAGAGCGCTCAAGAATTTGGTGATCTAGATTTTATGAGCATAATGAAATGACTACATATTATTAACAGGTGCTTAACACAAAATAATAGAGATACGGTAAAATTGGCTTTCTATTCAATAAGGAAATAAGATGAAACTGTAAAATACAACAGAAACGAGCTTGCTGGAATGGTGGTGGCTTATCTCTGAGAAGAGATATGACGACTATGCTCATTCAACAAAAGATGATTACAATGAGGCTCTGAAGGCCTTTTTACAATAAAAAGGAATGCGAAACACCCTAGACATCCAAAAACCTAACCCTAGGAGATGAAGTGCCAAAATTCATGTGGGCCTCGTTTGGGTAAGTTAGTACATCAACTTCCCGAGGTCGTAACTTTTGCATACGATCTTCATTTTAGGCTCATGATAGCCCGTTGGAAATATATCATTGAGGAGATTCCTTTTGGGGGTATTATGGAAGAAACTTTCATATTCCTCTCCCATTTCCCAAAAAACGTCGTTTAGGGCCTCAAAACGACTTTAGAAGTTTTAGGACCCAAAAAACTGCTAAAAATTGTAAATTACCAAAATTGCGAGAAAACTGTTTTGATCCAATTGGAAAAGGTGGTTGGCCATTGATATCCACCTGAATCAATACTCCATTTTTAGCAAGCAATGGTATCCATTGTGTTGAGTTCCCCCATTAAATGAGAATTTTTTTGTTGAATTTGGCCCTGTGTGAGCCACTTGCCTTGGTGCAAGAGTTGCCCTGCTTTGACGACTCAATAAAGTTGGATTCTTTGTTGTCGAGTGCCCTTGATCTATGTGTCCACAATATGATCATGGGATGCCTGTTGTATGTAGTCAATGTTGAGTTATGTTGGTTTCAGTTGTTCTTCTACATCTGAGGTGTCCAATAACAGTGGGAAATAAGGGCGAAGGAGATCCACGTTGAACACTGGGTGTAGGCCAAGGAAAGGAGGAATGTTGAGCTCAAAATAATTACCCCCCATGGCCTTGGTGATGGTGTATGACCCATAATAGAGTGGGATAATATTTCTATGGGGTCTTGTAAGGCGTTCTTTCTGAAAGTGAAACCAAACTTTGTCGCCCACCTAAAACTGATGTGGCACCCGATGTTGATCATGTCGTTGCTTATACTTGTCATTGCACTTCTATAGGATATGCTAAACCTATTGGTGGATATGCTAGATCCACTCAGTGAACCGGGTGGCTTTGTCAGCTTCAGTTGGAGTAGGAGATGAGTCAGTTGAGCTGACCACAAGGGGAAGTGTAAGATCTATGGGACCCAATGGTTGGAATCACAACCCCACCTGAAAGGGGTTGTGGTCAATTGAGATATGAAGGGCTTGGTTATAGCTATGTTGGACATAGGGAAGGCACTCATCCCATGTATGAGGTTTCTTGGAATTATACATGAAAAGGATATGGACAATCATTCTATTTACGACCTCATTTTTTCCATTTGTCTAGGGGTGGAAGGATGTGGATTTGGTGAGCTTAGTGTCCAACAGTGACGATAGGATCAACTAGAATGTGTTGAGAAATCGATTGTCTCGATCTGAGACAATGGTTTGTGGGATTCCAAAATGTACCCAAACTTGTTCAAAGAAGACCTTTGCAGTGGCCTCTGTTGTGATTATCTTCTTCCAGGCAACTAGAATCGCCATCTTAGAAAATAAATCAACAACCACAAAAATAGAGTCATTTCCCCGCTTGGTGCATGAGAGGCCCTACATGTAGTCCATTGATATGGATTCCCATGGCATGTCAGGAGTAGGAAGAGGAGTGTATAGGCCCTGCTTCTTATTGGTCGATTTGGCAATACTGAAGGAAGTGCAGGACCTGATATACTTGTTGACCTCCTTTCGAAGTTTAGGCTAGTAAAAATGTTTATGTAGCATTGCCACTGTCTTTTCAACATCGAAGTGTCCTTCCACCTGATTGTAGTGGGCTTCCAAGATCATCTTCACTTGTACTCTTGATGGAACACAGATATGGCCCAGATGACACAAAAGCCAATCCTAAAGATGCAAATTATTGACAACTACGTTTGAACCCAACATTTGGTAGGTGGTGGCGAAGTCCGGGTTTGTCTCATAGATTTGGGGCCATCTGGATATCTCATGGATGCAATATTCTAGCACCATGGTGAGTGTCATGACTGGCGGTCTATTGAGGCAGTAAACGATGTGATTGGTGCTTCCTGTTTTATACTTGATGTTGATATGGAATTGCTACAAGTATGTTGACCACTTTTGATGGCGGTAATTCTTTAGCTTTCCTTGTGTCCTCATGAACTGCAGTGGCTTATGATCAGTGTGGATGTCTATCTCCTTCCCAATAATGTAATGTCTCCACTGGCAATACAGTTGCCCAATGGAGTACATTTATTTGTCATAAGTAGGGTACTTACGGACAACATCTGATAGTGTCTCACTATGATAGGCCATTCAATGGCCGTGCTGAGTGAGAACAGTGCCCACAACATAGTCTGAAGCATCTGTCTCGATATCAAAGGGATGTTGTAGGTCTGGTAGTGAAAGTACTAGGGATGAACACAAGTGTTGCTTCAAATCATAAAACTCTTGTTTTTGGGACCATGCCCATGCAAATTTCTCCTTACCACCACTCCCAGTTATTTGGCTGAGGTCCTATGGAATATGGGAGAATCCCAAAACGAACCTATAGTAGAAATTGGCAAGGCCCAAGAAGCTTTGAAGCTCAGTGAGTGTGGTTGGGGCTAGCCAATCACGGATGACTCGGATATTGGTGAATGGTCATAGGATATTGTCCATCATCCTCATGAAAGTGGCTGGAGCATTTGTCAAACCAGAGGGCATGAACAACCATTCAAAAATGCCTTCCTTTGACTTGAAGGTGGTATTCCATACATCTGTCTGTTCTATTGGGACCTAGTGGTAGACAGATGTCAGATCAATCTTAATGAAGTATTTGTCCCCTGTGATTTGATCAAGGAGGTCGTTGATTTGGGAAATCAGGTACTGGTTTGTGATTGTGATTTTATTCAGATCCCGGTAATAAATGAGGAGTCGCCAGGTTCCATATTTCCTCTGTACCAACATGGTTGGGCTCCCGAAAGGTGATGAGTTGGGATGGATGTGCCCCTTTTGGAGTAGTTCTTGGATCTATTTCTTGATCTACTCATTCTCTAATAGAGAGCGGCGACAGACTGGCCCATTGGGTAGCGATGCGTTGGGGGTCAAATCGATGGGGTTCTTGATGTGGTAGTGCAAAGGTACCCCAGTAGGTCACGAGAAGATATCAGAGTATTCTTCCATGACCTTATATACTTACTTTTGTTGTGTGGAGAGGTTGACCACATAGACCCTGGATGTGGCTGTGATCTTTTTCGTATTGTGAGAGTGAATCACAAAGAATATGAACTTCCCCATCTGAGAGATGACCTTCCTGCATTGCTTAACAGAAATCAATAAATTAATTCACTAGGTGGGACTGCCTCGGGTATCCTATGCAATTTCTTGTTCAAAGTAATAATAACACTATGAGGCCTAGACTCATATACAACATGACATTTCCATAAATAAGGTTGGCCCAAAAGAACATCACAAACTTCAAGAGGAGAAACATCACACAATACCTCATCTTTGAAGGGATTGATTTCATATGATAGTCGACATTATTGGCTAACATGGAGATCACTTCCTTGGTGGAGCTATCCAATGGTGTAGGGTTGTGGTTGCAGCATTCTCGCTAGGGCTAGCCACTTGATGACGTTTGCTGGGATGAGATTCTTCTGGCTACCTAATGCAGGAGCATCGCTCCAAGCGAGCTACGCGCCAACTAGCCAACACATCAAGTGCGCATTCAATGGAAGGAGAGAGGCGCAACACTCTCATTTTCAAATTTTGAAAATGTAATTAAATGATTGTAAGGCCGAAGAGCCAAGTCATGCCTTTGAGTAGGTTGTAGTTAGTGTTTCCTTTAATGGCTGACATGTTGATGGGGATCTAGATCCAATTCAGATTAGATGGCCCATTCAATGTAATTTAATGTAATTAATGAGAGTTGGTGAAAATGGAGGGGAGAGCTCGAGGAGCCCCCTTTTGTAAAAGGATCATTTGTATATGTAGGATAGTTAGTCTATAGAAAGGTAGAGAAGAATAGAGAGAATGGGGAGAAGAAGAGAAGACGTAAAAATGCATTTCATATTAATACAATCAGAGAAGTTTTTCCTGCATGTTATTCTGTGTTTGTTGATGAATGTCTTTATGCATTTATGATATGTTGTAGATGTGTGCTAGTTTGCATTTGCATGTTACATACAAAAGTCATTGTCTGTTAGGTTCTTTGATTCCAGATCTGGTTCTTTGTGGCTTCATGCAAGAGGTTTCATGACAGAACACTGTGGGTTCTGTAAGCCAGTGGATAGAGTGCACTTTTGAATTCTGCGGAATTTAGACAAAGACGTGTCAGGAGGGCGCACCAGAGGAATTCATTGACTGAAGGAGGAAGCCTCAAGGTTGTGGAACAACTTGAAGGAGAAACTTTGCAGAGGAGAGCACAGAGAGGAGAAGTAGAATTTTTGAGAATTTTGTGAGACTCTGCCAAGAGGGAATTGAGAAAATGCACATGATGCATTGAGGAGAACTCTATTTTGAGTTCAGTAAGAACATAGAGTCACTGAGAATTCTGTGAGACTCTGCCAAGAGGGCATTGAGTGGATGCACATATTGCATAGAAAGGAACTCTATTTCTTGTTCAGTGAGAAGACAAGTTCACTGAAGATTCTATAGAAGCTCTGCCAGGAGGGCATCGAGCAACTGCAAGGAGTACACTAGGCCAACATTCGAGTAAAGTGGTGATAGACAATCGTTTGAAGGCTCGTCAGGTACAAGGAGTGTGCATAGGTGAGAAATTTTCTTAAGGTTCTTAAGATTAGGAAGGATCACACTGTTGTGTGCAAGAATCTTGCAAGGAGTGCAGAAGTTAAGAAACTTGCAAGGTTTCAGAGCGAAGCAAGCTCAGGAGTGATAACATTCTTAGAACATAGGAAAATTCATCAAAGTTAGATTGAGCTCATAGAGGGAGCAAAGGTCGAGGCCTTTGAAAACTTGAAAGTCTTCCATGTCCGGAAGGAGGTGAGAAAGCTCAGGAGAGAGCTACAACAGCTGTTGGACCAGTGATAGAAGGTTGGATCTGGACCATCGAAGTTATGTCCAGATAGCAGAAGGAGGGTGCCAAGTCATTGGCCAGGAGTCCTTGAGAAGTAGAGGTGGACGGTCATAATTCTCTGTGGAGGACTCGCAAATCATGAGGACCGTAGGATCAAAGGAAGATGCAAGGTGGTTAGAGGTGGATGAACCCATCACCTTAGGATCCAGGATCAACATGAATCGTTGATCGTGCTTTGTGTAAGCCGTTGCATCCATTTCACGAATTTGGATATCATGAGCTGGGAGGTAGAGACCTTTGTGCTACAAACCCCTGAGTTGCGAGATCGTGATTCAAACTGAACCGTCAATTGAGGAGGAAGGAGAGCTGTGAGATTTGGCACCTCTCTACATTGTGCATCGGGGTTTTTGTGGGTGAAGGAGTTACACCCTGATCGCAAAAGTCACAAAGTGTCGAGCACCGAGGGCTTGTGCGAACACATGTCACATCTGTTAGGTGGGGACCATGTGGTTGACAGGTGGCACAAACTTAGAGCACATAGAGAAGGTGGAAGCAGGTGACAAGTGGTGGACACACGTCGCCTGGGAAGGAGTCAATCCATCACTGACTTATCGTGCTTCGGAGTTTCACAAAGGAGGAGCACGAGGGCTCAACACTCCAACTCTCGAAGTTGTGAGTTGCAAGGGGTGCTAGAGTTAGGCCCTAGTCAATAGTCACTTGTAGAGGTGCTAGCAAGGAAGGAGCCATACCTGGATCGCATATTGGGTATTGGAGGTTTGGAGAAAGAGGAGTTGAGGTCATCGACTCACGAACTCGTGAGATTCGAAAAGCAGTTGCACTAAGGCCCGCTTGTGGTCACACGAATATGTAAGGCTCATCCCTGGTGTTAAGTTGTGCAGGGCAGGTTTACAAAGGACCTGTGGATCGGATTCGTGATGTTCCAATAGGGAACCAAAGGAGCCACTTTGGATCGAGGAGAATTTAGAATGATCCTGTGTGGATCTCGGACAGAGGGTCGGGGGTCTACATCAAGTTGGTATTAGAGCTTTTATTTGTCTATATATTGCAGGCAGAGGGAGCCAAAGGAAAAGAAAGACAAAGTGTAGAAGCTCTGTGATGATTGTTGCAAGGGACGCAACAGTCAATAGACAATCAGGAGGACTGTAGGAAAGGATGGAAGCACTCGCAGCTGCAGAGTGAAAGCAACAAGTTTTCCAGAAGGGAAGACAGGAACAGGAATATAGCTACTAAAGGCCATGGATGTGGTGGAAATAAAAACCATCAGCAGTAGAGAAAAGATGATATGGATAAAGAGCTTGCTAAGATAAGAGACAGGATGGAAGATCTTGCACTACGGGTGCAACAGAACACAAAGACACATTGGATGTATGAATGGCCCATGAAGGAGAAAGGTGAAGTGGCCAGTAAAGAAATTGTTGGCTAGAATATAGCAAAGGCTATTGAGGAGGTGGCTGAGGTATGTGAAAAGCCTCAGTGACAAAGAAGGAGTGGTTTACACTTGTGAACCAGAGACTAGGAGAAATCTCAGTGACATTGAGAATGACATGAGATCGCTGGAGGATCTCATAGATTTCCAAGTGTGAAGAGATGGACTTTCAAATTGCCAGGTGGGCAATAGAAATATATCAAGTGAAGGTCTCATATACTGCCAGGAGGGCGGTGTTTAAAGTTCAAATTTCTAGGACGGCAGTGAGATGGGATCGACTGATCTGATAGACTATCAGGTGGGTAGAAGAAGAGGAAAAAATCCATATTGCCAGGAGGGAAAGGGAGAGCAGATGAGGCCATGTGAGAGTCTCATGAACTCAGAGGTGAGTTCAGATCAACGAGAGGAGTTGATAGAGAAGGAAGATCAGAAGAGAGTTCTGATGATTAGAGGGATAAGAGTATTCATACCAAGCAGTCGAGTGGAGGCCGATGCACAGGATGAAGGTGCAGCAAAGGAAGAAGAGCATTCAACAAAAATGCTCGAAATTTTCAGTCAAGAGGCTGAACAGGGGACAACTACAGCACTGTAAGTTGTAGCAGAAAAAGAGCATGCAGATAATATGCTCACTCCATGGGAGATGGAGTTGGATATGTTGGAGGATTGGTTAAACCATCTAGAGATGGTATATGATTACCATGATGAGATAGTCATGGAGATTTCAAGAGAAGAGCATTCAGAGAAATTGCTCGAAAATTTCAGCCAGTGAGTTGAAGAGATGATAACTACAGTGTCGAGGCATGCAGTACGAGATGAAACAAAATTCCATTCTGGGAAGCAACTATAGGAAGTTGGAGATGCACCAGCAGGAGAACTGGTAGAAGCAAAGCTGTCAAAAGGGGAAGCTAGGAAGAGACTCAGTGATAAAACTACAGAACTAAATTTTGTAGCAGAGTGGCAAGCTGAGGCCACAGAGGAAGAAAATAGCACGGGAGATCTAGTTGATCTGCCCACTATTAAGGATGAAGAAGTACAGTCGAGGAGACTACATAAAGAAAGCCAACCACTAGATTAGCTGGATGAGGTAATTGAGGGGATCAGAAGGCTGATGATCAGATCAGCAGAAGCAGTCATCAAAGGGAAGCTGAGCATAGGAGAACCCACCATAGAAGAAGGGAAGATGCAGCAGCAACAACGAAGCGAGGGAGCGAATGGACAGCTCCAAAGTATTGTTTGGGATCTAGGTGGATTTCAACAGTGATGCTGGGAAGATCATGAGCAGGAGCTCATGATTTTTTCACAGTAGAGGAGTATGATGTAGGAGCATCGCTCCAAGCCAGCTACACACCAACTAGCTAGCACATCAAGCACGCATTCAATAGAAGGAGAGAGGCGCAGCCCTCTCATTTTCAAATTTTGAAAATGTAATTAAATGATTGTAAGGACGAAGAGCCAAGCCATGCCTTTGAGTAGGCTGTAGTTAGTGTCGCATTTAATGGCTGACATGTTGATGGGGATCTAGATCCAATTCGTATTAGATGGCCCATTCAATGTAATTTACTGTAATTAATGAGAGTTGGTGAGGATGGAGGGAAGAGATTGAGGAGCCCCCTTTTGTAAAAGGATCCGTTGCATCTGTAGGATTTAGTCTGTAGAAAGGTAGAGAAGAATAGAGAGAATGGGGAGAAGAAGAGAAGCCGTGACTTTGTTTCAGTCTAAGCTCACATTGTAAAGAGGCATTTCATATTAATACAATCATAGCAGTTTTTCCTGCATGTTATTCTGTGTTTGTTGATGAATGTATTTATGTGTTTATGATATGATATAGATGTGTGTTAGTTTGCATTTGCAGGTTACAGATAGAAGTCGTTGTCTATTGGGTTCTTTGATTCCATGTATGGATCTTTGTGGATTCATGCAAGAGGTTGCATGACAGAACACTATGGGTTCTGTAAGCCAGTGCATAGAGTGCACTTCTGAATTCTGCGGAATTTAGACAAAGATGTGCCAAGAGGGTGCACTAGAGGAAGTCGTTGACTCAAGGAGGAAGCCTCAAGGTTGTTGAACACCTTGAAGGAGAAACTATGTAGAGGAGAGAACAGAGAGGAGAAGCAGAATTGTTGAGAATTCTATGAGACTCTGCCAAGAGGGCATTGAGAAAATGCACAGGATGCATTGAGGAGAACTCTATTTTGAGTTCACTAAGAACACAGAGTCACTGAGAATTCTGTGAGACTCTGCCAAGAGAGCATTGAGTGGATGCACAAAGTGCACGAAAAGGAACTATATTTCGAGTTCAGTGAGAAGACAAATTCACTGAAGATTATGTAGAATCTCTACCATGAGGGCATCGAGCGAGTGCAAGGAGTACACCAGACCAACATTTAGGTGAAGTGGTGATAGACAACCATCTGAAGGCTTGTCAGGAACAAGGAGTGTGCAGAGGTGAGAACTTGTCTTAAAGTTCTTAACATCAGGAGGGATCACACCGTTGTGTGCAAGAATCTTTCAAGGAGTGTAGAAGTTAAGAAAATTGCAAGTTTTCAGAGCGAAGCAAGCTCAGGAGTGACAACATTCCTAGAACACAGGTGAATTCATCAAAGTTAGATTGAGCTCGCAGAGGGAGTAAAGGTTGACACCTTTGAAAAATTGAAAGTCTTCCAAGTCCGAAAGGAGGCCAGAAAGATTGGGAGAGAGCTACAACAATTGTTGCACCACCGATAGAAGGTTGGATCTGTACCGTCGAAGTTATTTCTAGATAGCAGAAGGAGGGTGCCAAGTCATTGGCCAGGATTCCTTGAGAAGCAGAGGCAGACGGTCAGAATTATCTGTGGAGGACTCACGAAATCGCGAGGAATGTAGGATCAAAGGAAGCTGCAAGCTGGTTAGAGGTGGATGAACCCATCACCTTAGGATCTAGGATCAATGTGAACCATTGATCGTGATTTGCATAACCCATTAGGCCCATTTCATGAATTCGGGTATCGTGAGCTAGGAGGCCAAGACCTTTGCACTACAAACCCCCAAGTTGCAAGATCGCAATTCATCTTGAACCGTCAATCGAGGAGGAAGGAGAGACATGAGATTTGGCACCTCACTACATCGTGTATCGGGGTTTCAGTGGGTGAAGGAGTTACACCTTGATCACTAAAGTCATGAAGTGTCGAGCACCGAGGGCTCGTGAGAACATGTGTCACATCCGTTAGGTGGGGACCATGTGGTTGACAGGTGGCACAAAATTAGAGCTCACAGAAAAGGTGAAAGCGGGTGACAAGTGGTGGACACACGTCACCTGGGAAGGAGTCAACCCATCGTTGACTTATCGTGCTTCGAAGTTTCGCAAAGGAAGAGCACGAGGGCTCAACACTCCAACTTGCAAAGTTGCGAGTTGCGAGGGCTGATAGAGTTAGGCCCTAGTCAATGGTCGCTTGTAGAGGTGCTAGCGAGGAAGGAGCCATACTCGGATCGCATCTTGGGTATCAGAGGTTTGAAGAAAGAGGAGTCGAGTTTATCAACTCATGAACTCGCGAGTTATGAAAAGCATTTGTACTAAGGCCTGGTTGTGGTCGCATGGAGATGTAAGGCTCACGCCTGGTGTGAAGTTGTGCAGGGTGGGTTTTATGAAGGACCTATGGATCAGATTTGTGTGGTTCCAATAGGGAACCAAAGGAGCCTCTTTAGCTCGAGGAGAATTTAGAATGATCCTATGCAGATCTTAGATAGAGGGTTGGGGGTCTGCGTCACTACCGCTATCAATGATGATGTGCAGCGGGGTGCCTTTTACTCACATATGCTGATGGAAGAGGCGCTCTCCTTCTTCTGGCTCATCTGGTTCATGAGCCTGGAGCTTTGTGGCAGCAATAATGGCACTGGTTTCTGCATCAATGATCCTTCTTCCCCTTTCTGGTTATGGCTCAGAGTAAGAACCCTCATCTAATTCAGAGGCTTTCACTTTGGCCACCAATGACTACTTTGAGCGGTAGTCAACAGTGTTATGCCAAGGGATCTTATGGAAGTCACACCACTTCCTGATATCTTTCTTTGTCTTTTTGGTGTCCTCCTTTTCTTGTGGCTTGGACTGGTATTCCTGATACTGTCCATGTTTTCTCTGTCCTTTGTTTTATTGGTTGGGGCCACCCTTTCCTAGATTTTTTTGTGAGGGGTTCCCAGGCCCAAATTGTAGCATTTTTGTTTGATCTTATGCTCGATTTTGACGACATATCAGTAGGTCACATCCAAGGATAAGATGTCCAGAAATTCCATTTCGATCTAGATGTATCTATGTAGAGCACTGAGATACTTCAGCACCATATGTCACTCTGAATCTTTAATACCCATCTTGGTGTGCAAGGTATGGAAGATATTTGTTAAATTTGGCACTGCTTGGTCTCTTTCTTTCCGCAGTGTGGTCCATTAGGTATACAAGTCGTCATTACTTCTGACATGGTAGTATTGTTCCTTAATAGCATCCCTGAAGGATTTCCAGGTGGCCATGACTATAAATAATGAGGGTCCCTTTGTTTTCTTTTGGTCACAAAACATTTCCCACCAATCTTTGACATGGGGAACGGCTTTTGGGAGCACAAAAGTAATCTTTTCTCTATTCAAAAAGTTATGTACAGAAAAATACCCTTATAGTAGATTCAACCACTTGTCTACTACATATGCATATATATGACCTTCAAATATAGTAATATCCAAGTTTATTTGTAACTTGAAGGGGGTTGCACCTCCGCTCAAATAAGATGTGTCTCCTATTGGTAGTCACCAAAGGATTTGCGTGAAACTATCCATCATCTCGTTCCTCTGTTGCATGAGGGATTCCTCAATCAACAGTTTCAAAGGACCTCTTGTCCTGTCATCTTTCTTTTCTCCTACCATGAGAGGTCGTTTGGGCATGTGAGAGCTTTTGTCCTCAAGAGAAACAATCTTGATACCCAACTCTTTGTACTCCGACCTTGTTGGGGACATGCATTAAGACGATAAGGGGAAGATCGCTCCGATACCACTGATCCAGAGTTTATGAGAAGAACAAAATGACTACAGATTATTAACAGGTTCCTAACACAAAATAATAGAGATACAGTAAAATTGGTTTTCTATTCAATAAGAAAATAAGATGAAACTATAAAATGTAGTGGAAATAAGCTTGCTGGAATGGTGGTGTCTTATCTCTCAGAAGATATGTGACGATTGCACTCATTCACAAGAAGATGATTACAATGAGGATCTGAAGGCCTTTTTGAAATAAAGAGGAATGCAAAAAAACATAGACATCCAAAAAACTAACCCTAGGAGATGAAGTGCCAAAAGTCATGTGGGCCCCGTTTGGGTAAGTTAGTACATCAATTTCTCGGGGTGGTAACTTTTGCATAGGATCTCCATTTTAGGCCCATGATATTCCGTTGGAAAAGTATCGTCGAGGAGATTCATTTTGGCAGGGAAATGGAAGGAACTTCCATATAGCTCCCCATTTTCACAAAAAACGTTGTTTAGGGCCTCAAAACGACTCTTGAAGTTTCAGGACCCGAAAAATTGCTACAAATAGTAAATTACCAAAATTGTCAGAAAACAGTTTTGAGCCTGTTGGAAAAGGTGGGTGGCCATTGATAGCTACCTGGATCATTAGGCATGACAGAAGATTGAAATTTTATCTTTTTCATAGATCCATGAGCTACTGAGAGTTTTATATCTAGTGTTGTGCTTAAAATAATTAGTTTCAAGGGAGTTGAACAAGATGAGTTTAGATATGTGGAAATGGCATATGGAGCTAAGAAAAAAGTTGATTTAAAGTTTAAGGATTGTAACATTAACTTGGGTGATTTAGTCACAAGTGTAAACCTTTATGTCACAATATTGGGATCTTACGACATTGTGATTGGAATGGATTGGTTAGAATCGCACGACGTGATAATTAACTTTAATACAAAATGCTTAAATTTGATTGATGATTTGTGAGAGAGAAGAGTAATTGTGGGAAGAAACCAAGGAGTGTCACTCATATTTATTTCTTCCCTACAATTACAGAAAATCATGCACAAAGGATGTAAGTTGTACGCTATTTTAGTGCTTAATGAAAAAGGTGACGCGGAAACATTGGAATATTTTCCTTTAGTATCAGAGTTTTTTCATTTTTTTCCTCAAGAAATATCAGGTTTACCGCCAAATAAAGAATCAAAATTTAACATAGATCTGAAACCTGGAACATGACCAATTTCTAGACTGTCGTATCGGATATCGACACCTAAATTACAAGAGTTAAATATGAAGTTGAAGGAGTTGTTGGATTTGAGAATTATATGTCCAAGCATATCATCGTGGGGTGCAACAGTAATTTTTGTAGGAAAGAAGGACATATCGTGAAGGCTTTGCACTAATTATCGTCAATTAAACAAACCCATGACCATGAACCGATACCCATTACCGAGAATTCATGTTTTATTTGATCAAATGAAAGGAATGATAGTATTTTCAAAGATTGATTTGAGATCGGGATATCATCAGTTGCGAATTAAAGAGGAAGAAATTCCTAAAACAATGTTTGAGACAAGATTCAGACATTATGAATTTACTTTGATGTCGTTTGAATTGACGAATGCCCTGGGTTTATTTATGAGTTTAATGAATGGGGTATTCTACGAGTACTTGGATAAGTTCTTACATGTATTTATTGATGATATTTTTATATACTCTCATACAAGAGAGGAGCACGACGAACACCTAATATTAGTGCTACAATGTTTAAGTGATCCAGAATCGGATCCAAGAGCCTGAGAGGGCTCAAAAAGGCTCAAAAATCAAAGTTCTCGGGATCTAACGAAACTAGCGCCATTGCGTCCGTCTCATCTTCCTGATTCTGGCCATATATTTACTTCATCAAATAGGCTCCTTATGCGAAAGATATTGTATTCTGTTCGAAAACCCAAACAGGCAAAAAAAAATGGGTGACTGTACAGTTCGTACAGTGCCACGTGGCAGGATGACTGTATAGGCCGTACAACCATACATATGACATGGTATCTCCTAGAGAAGACACATGGCAGGTGATGTGGCATACGACATGCAACTGGACTAGTCCGCGGGTGACACGTGTCACCACTGTAAGGGTGACACATGGCACGGGATGACATCCGCAGGCTGACGTGGCAGATACAGTGGCATGCTGACAGGGAAGTGATGTGGTGGTACAGTTGCTGATTGGGAAGACACCTTGGTAGATAGGTGGACAAATCAGCATTTGACAAGTGGCATTTTCTGATTGATTGTTGAGGTGCCACGTGGCCCAGTCATGGGATGCCACGTGGCACTCTGTGGTTGGCTTTTAGGTTATGCAAAATTTTATGGACTCTACCGGAGTCGAACCCCAAACCTCCTTCGTGCTACGGACTAGCAGGACCAGGCTAACCGCCTGCTCCACTGTTGGTGCTTAATAGCTATACAACAAACATTTTATTTATGTTTGATCAAACATTTGGTCGGAGGTGGAAAGGGCTAGGGCTTAGCCCCAGCCCGCGGTCTCATGGACGTTCCATATGACCTAATCTGAACAGGGCGCACAGGGGTCATGGTATGTTATCCACCGGTCCTATCCACTGCCAACGGAACTAGGGATCTATCCACCAAATTTGGGCGTGGGGGTTAAGTTGTTAGCCCTTGGCCCTATCCACGCGCCATAGAACCAGGAACCAGCCCGAACAGGGGGGCCAGCGCACAACAGGTGGAGCGCCCGGCCACATGGCTACCTCCCATATGACCAGGGGCACAGAGAAAAGGGGGTTGTTCCATATTTTTGAACAAAGTGGGTTTTTATGCTATAGTTTGGATTTTTTTATTGATTTTAAGCCTGTTAATAGAGGATTTTATCCATTTTTGGGAGATATTTGTCATTTTTGGAGCCCAAATTTTGGGAGGAAGTTGGGGATGGATAACCAACTTCAGATCTATATAAACCAGGCCTGTTTGAGGCCATGGGGGACAGTCAGAGCAGATTTATGCTGAAGGGAAGCCAAGCCAAAACTATTTTTATGCAGGGAAGCTATCGAGGAGCAGACGCTTGTGGGCCATTTCTGGGAGCTCCGGACATCCGTTTTGCATGCCGTTTTCTTTGTTGGGTTCTAGAGATCGGGAAGAACATGACCAGATCAGTCTTGTAGTCAATTGGCTCTGCTACAATGTACTTTTGAGCTTTTGAACAGAAATAAAGAAGCCTCCCCCATAGAGACAAAGGCCCTGAGACGTAGGCAACGTTGTGCCGAACTCCGTTATCAATTCTCTTGTTATGGTTTGTTGTTTATTACTTCATTTCAGATCTGCATATATGTATATGGCTGTCATAATTCCTCTTATTTCCTCATTCTTTCATTAAGCTTCTCAAATGGTTAATTAACACATGCAATTAAAAACTCAACCATAGTCATTAAAATATCTTTACGGATCAAGTGGTATCAGAGCTAGTTGACGTTTGGATTTGTGTTTTGCATGTTAACTAGGGAAAAGCTATAGCGTGGTGAAGGTGATCTTGTTGTAGAGAATCCATTAATTGGATTGATAAAGAAAGCTTCTCACAGCGAGAATATGGCATCGGAAGAAGGGCTTTCTCAGGATCAGAAAGATGTCCAGAAAACTTTCCTTGCTATGTCGAAGATGGTGAAAGTTTTGTACGAGGATTACTTGGAACAAAAGAGACCAGTTTTGGGTGGATCTTCAAAGGGAAAAAGTGAAGAGGAAGAAGATCATCCTCAGATTCCACCTTCACCTCCATCATCACCTCCTTCTTCTCCTTCTTCTTCAAGTTCAAGTTCTAAATCTAATGGAAAGAAAAATGTTTATAAGCATAAGAATGAAATGCCATTGTTAAAACTTGATGTTAAATTTGAGTTGCCCATATATGA
>ML776706.1:1537935-1572163 GCA_009831015.1 Picea engelmannii | reverse complement strand
CTTTTTGATGCTATCATTAGTAATGTTGTCTACATGGATGATAGTGGCTTTAGTAAGATGTAACAGGGTTCAAATGGCTAACAATATACTGTCAGTTGTCATGATTGTGTTACAGTTGATCTTGATGAGATAGGTGCACAGGAAAAAGTTCAGAGATAGAGGACAAGCTGGGTGGCCTATCCCGAGCTTGTTCACTGGTCAGTAACCTTTTGGGGACCAAAAGGTATTTTAGTGGGGAGGTGTGATCCATAATCGGATCCAAGAGCTTGATAGGGCTCAAAAAGGCTCAAAAATGAAAGTGCTCGGAATCCGATGAAACCAATGCCATTGCGTCTGTCTCATCTTCCTAATTCCGGCCATATATTTACTTCATCAAACGGGATCCGTATGCGAAAGATATCGCATTCTGTTTGAAAACCCAAACAAGCAAAAAAAATGGGTGACTGTACAGTCCATACAGTGCCACGTGGCAGGCTGACTGTACAGGCTGTATAGCTATACAGAGGACATGGTAGCTCCTGGAGAAGACACATGGTAGGTGATGTGGCGTACGACAGGCAACTACACCAGTCCGAGGGTGACACATGTCACCACTGTAACGGTGACGCGTGGCATGGGATGATGTAAGAAGGCTGATGTGGCAGATACAGTGGCATGCTGATAGGGCAGTGACATGGCAGCACAATTGTTGACTGGGCAGACACCTCGGCAGACAGGTGGATGAATCAGCATTTGACAAGTGGAAATTTCTGATTGGTTGTTGAGGTGCCACGTGGCCCAGTCATGGGCTGCCATGTTGCACCCTGTGGTTGGCTTTCGGGTTATGCAAAATTTTATCGACTCTACCGGAGTTGAACCCCAAACCTCCTTCGCGCTACAGACTGGTAGGACTGGGCTAACCGCCCACTCCACTAGTGGTGCTTAATAGCTATACGACAAACATTTTATTTATGTTTGATCAAACATTTGGTCGGAGGCGGAAAGGGCTAGGGCTTAGCCCCAGCCCGCGATCGCATTGACGTTCCATATGACCTAATCCAAACAGGGCACGTGGGGGTTGTGGTCTGTTAGCCACTAGTCCTATCCACTGCCAACGGAACTAGGGCTCTATCCACCAAATTTGGGCACGGGGGTTAAGTTGTTAGCCCGTGGCCCTATCCACGCGCCACAGAGCCAGGAGCCAGCCCGGACAGGGGGGCCAGCGCACAACAGGTGGAGCGCCCGGCCACATGGCCGCCTCCCATATGACCAGGGGTGCGAAGAAAAGGGGGTTGCACCATATTTTTGAACAAAGTGGGTTTTTATGCTATAGTTTGGATTTTTTTATTGATTTTAAGCCTGTTAATGGAGGATTTTATCCATTTTTGGGAGATATTGGGCATTTTTGGAGCCCAAATTTTGAGAGGAGGTTGGGGATTGATAACCAACTTCAGATCTATATAAACCAGGTCTGTTTGAGGCCATGGGGGACACTCAGAGCAAATTTATGCTGAAGGGAAGCCAAGCCAAAATCATTTTTATGTAGGGAAGCTATTGAGGAGCAGACGCTTGTGGGCCATTTCTGGGAGCTCCGGACATCTGTTTTGCGTGCCATTTTCTTTGCTGGGTTCTAGAGATCTGGAAGAACATGACCAGATCATTCTTGTATCCAATTGGCACTGCTGCAATGTACTTTTGAGCTTTTGAACAGAAATAAAGAAGCCTCCCCCACAGAGACAAAGGCCCAGAGACGTAGGCAACGTTGTGCTGAACTCCGTTATCAATTCTCTTGTTATGGTTTGTTGTTTATTACTTCATTTCAGATCTGCATATATGTATATGGCTATCATAATTCCTCTTATTTCCTCATTCTTTCATTAAGCTTCTCAAATGGTTAATTAACACATGCAATTAAAAACTCAACCATAGTCATTAAAAGATCTTTACGGATCATTAAGAGAAAACAAGTTGTATGGAAAGTTGTCAAATTGTTCGTTTTATCAAATAAAGCTTCATTATTTGGGACACATTATTTTTGGAGAAGTTATCGTTATGGATCTAGCGAAATTTGAGGCTATTATGGAATTGCCAACACCAATGAACATGCAAGGGGTACATAGTTTTATGGGATTATTTGGTTACTATCGATGCTTTGTCAAAGTAATTTTAAAGATAACAAATCTAATTACAAAACTCCAAAAGAAGGGAAATAAATTTGTATGGTCAAAGAAGTGCATTGAATCATTTCAGAAGCTTAAATAACTATTAATAACAACAATAATACTAAAATTTATGGATGTGGAAACAAAATTCTTGCTATGCACTAACACATCTAAGGAAGGATTGGGTGGAGTATTAATGCAAGAAGGTCGATTTATCGCATATATTTCAAGGAAACTAAGAAGGAACATTATGAAGATAATTACGCAACACACGATTTGGAATTGTTAGCTATTTTTTATTCCTTATGAGTTTGGGGACACTACCTTATCAGACACAAATTCAAACTAAAAACTGATCACAGTTGATTACAACACATTTTTACTCAGAGTGACTTGAACCCACAATAAATATGTTGGTCAAAACTTTAAAGTGAATATGATTTTTAGACCATGTACACGAGTGTAACAGTTAATAGAGTAGTAGATGCGTTAGGTTAGAGACCTCATGTTTTCTCATTCATACCACTAAAGACTAATCTTGGGGAGAATATTTTAGCACTGTAGAGTGATGAAAACTAGTAAAAGAAAGTAAAAGACAATATCGGAAGAGATACTATGATGATACCTAGGTATGAGGGATATTATTTGGACACTCACATGTTATTAAGGTATAATGGGTGAATTTATGTACCACCAAATGACGAAATGAGAAAATTAATTTTGAACGAAACTCATTGAGTGATGTATATGGATCATCCTTAAGTCATGAAGATGAAGGCAGATCTACAACCACTATAATTTTGGAAAGGAATGAAGACATATATAGTTAAGTATGTGGCGATATGTCTTGAATATCAGGAAGTCAAGGTTGAACATAGACATCCAACAAGTTTATTACAGCCACATGTGATTCATGAATCGAAATGGGAAGTCATATCGATGAATTTTATCATTGGATTTTCATTTACAACAAGGACATATGATTCTATTTTTGTAGTCGTTGATATTTTTGACGAAATAACGAAAAATGTGCATTTTATTTCAGTTCATACGACGTATCAAGCACCAGACAAAACTATGATGTTTGTTAATGAAATTGTAAGATTGCATGGTGTCCCAAGGAAGATAATATCTGATAGAGGATCGATATTCACTATATGTTTTTTGGACTAGTTTCCAACAAGGATTTGGGAATACAGTGAAATTTTAGTATAACATATCGCCCCAAAAAGATGGAAAAAATGAAAGAACCAGAAGGGATCGACTAGAGGCTAGGGTCCTGGTAGGACCAAAACTAATCCAGGAAATGGAATATCACATTCAATCCATCAGTAAAAGGATTAAAGAAGTCAAATACCGACAAAAGAGTTATGTGAATGTGCATCGTATTGACTCTAGTTATGATATTGGTGATAAAGTGTTTTTGTGGGTGAAGCTGCATAAGAGTTCGATTAAGCTTGGAAAGGTTGATAAACTCTCTCCAAGGTTTGTGGGACCTTTCTAAGTTATAGAAAATAAAGGACCCATGACTTACTGACTAGCCTTTCTTAATTCTTTGAGGCGTATGCACGATGTGTTTCATGTTTCAATTTTATGTCATTATATTTCAAAGTCATCACATATTATTAACATGACTTCATTGTAGGTATTGGACGAGGGTGCTTTCATAGTGGATCCAATCCACATACTAAACCATTGCACTTGACGGCTATGGTGTCAAATATTCGATCAGGTCAAGGTCCAATGGCATAGTTATAGTCCACATTCTTCTACTTGGGAGGAAGCAAATGAGATGTGTCAATTGTTTCCTTATTTATTTTGATAGTTGGATATATAGATCAGTATCAACTACATTTGTTGTTTTCATTGTTAGATTGTACAAACTTCAGGATTAAGTTTAAAACAAGAGGGGGTGTATGTATCATCAAGTTCCATTGATCACCTTTTATACATTGACTTATTCTTTGAGGACACTTGTGATCTAGTTAAAAAAAGGTACATTATGATTATCAATTTGGTTTATATGTTTATGTTATGATTGAGTATTGGAATTGATATGTTATTATATTGATATATAGCATTGACATGACATGATGGCATGATGATGATTCTGAGGGAATCGACTAACTTCTGTGGACTCCAGATTGAGTGAGGGAGTGGATTATTTACTTTGGTTATGAATACTAGATTTATTACGCATGTGTTATATGATGATTTCAGTTATGGATTTTATGTATATGAGTTTATTTATGTTATCTTTGTTAGTGGATGCAGGCATTGTGACACATGCTAATCTGACTCACATATCAAGTAAAGGGTCCATAAACAGATATGACATGGATGAGGGAAAGATGTGGAAGTGTCCCTATCACAACCTACTAGCACTCCCGCTGTGACATGAACTAAATGTTAATGACTATCTTGTTCTGAGAGGTTGACGATGTCATGAGGGAAGACTGAGACAATCGCTCACAAGGATTTCTTAGGGGCGCACAATAAGGCAGATTCCTTATTCCTGAGTAAGCCCTTAGTCTCACACAAGGTCAACAAATGGAGTAATGACTCCAAGCATTGGACAACTTGCAAACTAGTCAATGATGAGTGACACCTTGGAGCACAAAGGTGCATCTTGAAGACCATGTCACATGAATAAATTTTGAGTCAATAAAAATCTAAAAGACCTTCGAAAATAAATTAAAACTTTGACTTTGTTAGAAGAGAGAACATAAATTATTATTAAGTTATAATATAGATAACATAACCTAAAGTCAAAGTCTAGATGTTTTGACTAAATAAAATTAAAGTGGGTTAAGAGAATTTTAGACTAATTAAATACTAGTAAAGGGAAGAATAAGAATAATAAATTAGGCATGTGCACAATGTGTGCATGAAACTAATAAAAGTAATTTTTATCTTAAAATAAAATCATTTCAAGAGAGAATGTGTAGTCAACATCCAGTTTCAATCCTAAGTCAATCTAGACTCTAAGCTTAACTAGAAGAGAGTCCTAAGGAAACACCAACTTTAAACTAGTTAGGGAACATAATAAAAGAGAATTTGGGGAACTAAGGGACATCTAGGAGGAAATCTAGGAACTAATTTACAAGCGTGAAGTAAAATGCTTAATTAGTTAAATGAAAAAGATATTTAACATGTTCAACTTGAGGAAATGGTGACTTGTGTTGGGGGTGAATAATCTTTAATTTAATTATTAAAAATTATCTAATTGTGCATGAGATGGAAAGTGTCAAGGTAAAATATATTATAAAAACAATAGTGAGGATAAGGAAAAATACCTTATTGTTGGATGAATGACGTGTTGTTGAAATTTCTATTGACTAAGTTTACTTGTGTGAGTTGGGATAGAAGCTTGTGCAAGAGGTGGAAGTCTCTCCTTCTGAGGGAAAGCTTGAGCTACTTTGGACTGAGATTTTGTGTGTGGCTTCTTTGAGGCACAAGGAGAAAGTGGGGAAGAAGAGTACCCCTAGAGTTAGCTCGGAGATGAAATTTTGGAATTGAAAATAGGAATGGACTTTCCCCAAATGTCCTCTTGATTTAAGTTAAGTTTTTATTGAATAAAAATTTTGAATAGACAATTCTCTTTTATGCTAAGTTTTTATTAAATACAAATTTTAAAATAGACATTTTTTTATTTAATAAATTTAGAATTGGCATTTTTGAATTGCGTTAAATTTTCATTACGAACAATTTTTTTAAAAAAATCTCAATAACTAACAAAATCTTTGTAATTTAAAATGATGATTATAAGTTTGGCAAATCATAGATAAAATTGTAGCCAAACACAAGGTTTATAATTCGTTGAGATGGAAAACCTTTACCATAAATCCCTTCTCCCATTCAATAATAGTCAGACAGTTAATCTCGACCGTTGAACATTTCTTTTATAAGTTGTCCCAAATAGGATATACCGTAAATGTGCAGGACTCAACTTGATATGGTTTAGTTTCTATTTTTTATTGTTACAACTTCAATCTTCATCGAACTCCAACCCCTTCACCCTACTTGTCTTACCTGTTTTCTTCTCCTTAAGCAGAAGAGGCCTTAAATACTCCTAGTATTTTGTAGAACTAACTCATAGATATTTGAAGCATATCGTGTTGGTCTCGTTGCTGCCAAGCCTGGAAGTTGTGACAGTTCACCAACTAGGTCTGCTCATTCTGCGGCATGCTTGGAAGGCAGATCTTTCCTTGGTTGTTATTAGTCCCTGCCCTGGGGCTGCAGAGACTATTAGTAATAGATTTTGCATTCACCTATTATCATGGCACGAAAACGAAAACCAAGTAATTTAACCATAATTTAATTAAAGTTTCAATAGTTTCATGTAATTTTTCAATTCATATTTATTTTATAACTAAGTTTTAAGTTTTACTCCTTATTTGGCCTCATATAGAGGCAAGGGGTTTCATATTTATTTTATAATTCATATTTATTTTATAACTAAGTTTTAAGTTTTACTCCTTATTTGGCCTCATATAGAGGCAAGGGGTTTCATATTTATTTTATAACTAAGTTTTAATCAATCGTTTCATGTAATTTTTCAATTCATATTTATTTTATAACTAAGTTTTAAGTTTTACTTCTTATTTGGCCTCATATAGAGGCAAGGGGTTTCATATTTATTTTATAACTAAGTTTTAAGTCAAGGGGTTTCATATTTATTTTATAACTAAGTTTTAAGTTTTACTCCTTATTTGACCTCATATCGAGGAAGGGGCCTAAAACTTAGGAAAATAATGCTTGAAACTTGGTCAACCTGATATGTAGTAAGCAAGTGGAATTAATGCTAAGTTTCAACTTAGCATTAATTCCAAACATTAAATGTCTAATATTTTCTTTTGCATGAGAAGTAACCTTCTCTAGTAAAGACTCATAACTCTCTTGGGTGAACTGCCAACTCTATGTCTCCTGAACTGCCAAGTGCCATTCCACTAACTGCTAACTGCAAAGTGCCATCCCAATTGCTCACTTGCAAGTGGCTTGTGATCACTATAAGTATCTTTGCTCTATCTCTCTTCTTCCTCGCTTTTTCCTCACGCACATGAACCCCACTTATCCATCCCCTGCTATTTACATGAACCCCACTTATCCATCCCCTGTTCTTTTTTCTTCGAGAGATGATCTCCCATACATCCAAAAAAAGCAGCGCAACACAATCAAGCGATCCTTCATCCTCCATTTCTCTTCTTCCTATCCAAGCGAACCTTCATCCGCCATTGCTCGATCTACCTGCACTTTTTGATGAAATAACCTTCCGGCTGCAATATCTCAACGAGAGAGAGCTTCCACCTGCAATATGTAGAGGAGAGCTTGCACCTGCAAGTAGAGGAGAGAAAGATTCTCATTCTATTAGAAGGAATCACTGTGACCAATTAACTGTCACCCAGAATTGATTTCTATTTGAATTGAGTTCTACAAAATAGAAGGTGAGTGAAATCAAATATAGAGCTGGAACTTCCACATAATTTTTTTTTCTTCAATTTACATAAAAAAATTCTCTTCAATTTAATAGAGATACAATATCTTCAATTTAATAGAGATACATTATATTTGTGATAAAAAAATCTAAAGATATTGTCTTTAATTCAAATTTATTTTTTTCAATTCTACAAAACACAAATTGGCGATATGAAAACTGAGCTAGTAGGGAGAGCTTACCATGATTTCTGCTATGATGCAAGGTTGTCTCGGACAAAATCCAATTCTGCAGACAAGAACAATGATACAGGATCTGATGTATGATAAACTGGAGCACACACTGCAAAGACATCATCAATTTTGAGTCTTCGTTGCACTCCTACCGGCGGCACGATCTGCTACTACCCAAGCGGGTGCAGAATCCCTACCATCTGAAGTGGGTGGCCCGCAACAACAACATCTAAGCCCAGGCCATATCCCGTAGCCCATAACCTATCTCAGTCATCACTACAATAGCAATATCACTCAGGCTTAACCGACAATGGCTCAACGACTACTCCGAAGTGAATGCATTCTAAACACCACCTTAATGAAATGAAAGGGCGACTAGACGAACGTCAGGAAGCTTATCGGCAGCCGCTATGGCAAATTCCTCCTCGAATGACCTGCATGCTCAGCTCCAAATTATTGCAAGAGAAGACTTGCCCTAATCTCTAATACAGAGATATTTATGTAATACAACCAGGATGACTCATCTTCAAATCTTCAATTTTCATTATTGAATCGAGCGTAGTTAGGTATATCCAATTCCAGTAAAGATATTACCAATTAAGATAAATTTATAATCGTCACTTTTCATTTAACTTCCCATAATGTGAGTAGATATTTGAATCAGAATTCGTTCAATGCCTACTGAAAGAATTCCATGTCGTGCCGGGGATATCGGTAACTATCCTGCAACATAGAACATGGAGATTTAGTGGCTCTGTCAATCTCGACATTTCTGACCTAATTTCTTTACAACCAATTACACAACTTAAAAATTCAGAACGAAATTGAAATCGACCTAATTTATTTATGTCTCAAACAGATTGCATGATTACCCTGCTGCCCACCACTTGTTATACCTGTCACACCCCAAGTCATCCTTGGAATAAAGCTGGGGTATCATTTTTAGAATAAGAGGCATTTCCAAATATAACATCATTCTGCCGGTCATTTAGGTTAAAAAATATGAACTAGTAATCGGCTCACCGTCCTCGCCCTTACAGACGTCGGTGTCATCCACAATGCCCCTATCAAATGCCATCTCAATATATATATATATATAAGTTACAGTGTCTTGCTTTATTTGAGTGTGTTCAAAACTGATTTCTTTTAGTTCTGCACTTGCAGGTTTTATTCAGCAATGAGTTAATCTATGAAATCGAGTGAAACAAGATTAAGAGCCAGCCCGACCTAGTTAGGATGGCTTTCTTTTAGGCGAACTAATGACTGCTTTCTTCAGTGAAGCTGCTTCAACTAGCTTTGTCTATGCTATCGTTGCTTCCTCTACCACTGGATATGAATCTGCGCCGTAAATGAGAAGTTTCAGAAGTTTTAGGCTGGAAAAGCATTATAACAGCGTTCGATCATGGAGATTGACATTGATAGTCGATAGGGATTTTTTTTGGAAGGCGACGAAGGGTGTTCTCTCCCCCTGAGCAGCAAGAAAACGAAGATCCTACTAATCGAGTCCTACCCTGCAATGCACCACAAAACATGATTTGAAATGGATTCGCGATTTTTCGATACTTTAACCTCTTTCAGGTGCTTGATCCATCAAGGTAATCTTGATCCCTATTATTTTGAAGTACACACTTTATAGAAGCTGCTAAGAGTAAGTTACCATATATAGATATAACCAACTGAGCTTATTCACCACAACCTGCAGAGAGAGATAAATTTAGTAAAAGGAACGGGCTATCTCAAGGCGGAAACGAAATGCCCACCGAACTAACAAAAACTAAGTCTGAGTAGCCGATTTATGTAGGAATGACCCACCTACGGAATCTGGTCAGAAGTTCAGTGAGGAAGTAGGGAAAATCAAACACATGCTCACCCGGGCTCGAACTTGCAACTCTTTGCAACCCCAACTTGCTTGCGGCTATGGAAGACATCACCTTCAAAGTACCTTCATGGCTTCCATGTGTCCAAGTGCAAAGAACATGTGTTAGAACATGAGCAACTGGTGAGTATATGGAAAATTTGATTACAGAGCTAAGTGCATGTGTTGGAACATGAGCAAGCTGACACGCATGAAACATTCAATGACACACATGTATCTTTTTATTTTGTTATTTAAGCATTTCATAACGCTTACCTTTTCCATTTTTTTAAATTAGTGTTTCGTGATACCTTTTCGTCTAGGAATTGGTGGAACATTATGATACCTTTTAGTCTGAACATTATGATACCTTATTTATTAGCATACAAAGCTGGTGAGAAGGTCGGTCTTTAAGTTTTCTTTTGATCAATTTAATGCAATATCTCACCAATGCAATATTTCTGCCCCTGAATCTAATGCCCATTTCTATTTGTTTAAACCCTTGTTTGAATTTTCTACATTACACTCAAACTGAGACGAGCTACTGCTTTCACAATTATAATTTCCTTTTAGCCTTAACCATTAGAGAAACACAAGAAAAAGAAAAAAGTAAAATGATAGAATTTAATAATTTTAACTTTCCCTTATTTCTAAACAGATACTACAAAATAGACCTGTATGAGCATTCCAATGAATAAGATTTAGCCAGAAATTATGCCTAACAGAGGACGCTCTTTGCAATGAATGAGTAACGTTAGTTGGAAATCTCTATTGAAAAATACAATCATACAATCACATGAATTCTAAGTAATCTATTGTTCTCAATGAAATCTAAGTAATCTATATGTTCTCATTGCATAAAATCACTTCAATCTGATCATAAAACACTTCAATCTGATTCCACTGTATCATATCATCAGGAGTACGGATTTTGACACGTGCTTTCGCCTTCTTTGTCAGGGACTTGTTTCTCAGCAACTCTCCTTGTTACACAGATATTCATGAAGTGCACACTTTAGTTTCATCAGATGGTGTTGCTGCTGGAATAGTTATATATTTACGAAGTATGAACCTCTTGTTCTAGGGTTAGACTGGAATAAATTTAATAAATAAAACAAATATTGATGAGTCAAATACCAGAGTTTTCCTATGCTTGTAGTTTAGAAGGCATGGATTGTCTGCCGGAAACTCGTGATTCTCATTTCTTACGCTTAGTTATTCGTGTTAATAGAGTCCAAAAGAGTACAAGTCGTTGATGGAAGTGAAGCTAACGGAAAGAAATACCAGTAGCGTCTATTTACCTTATGGCAAATTAATTTCCTTGCTGCCTAAAAAATCTCCGATAGAACCATTCAATCCTTGATGAGATCCGTGAAGCAGTAGTCTTGAACCTTTAAAGGATAGTGAATTCGCAAGGGTCCATTAGGAACGTCTCCCTGTTTCTCTTCACCTTGATGTGAGTTAGTCTCCTCTCCACGGCATTTTAAGTTTTAGTAGTTTAATTGCAGTCAGAGCTAGAAGATGCTTTTAAGGGAAATAATGTTCCTCACTCCAGTTGACATCAATGTATTAAATTATGTGAATTAGATAATGAGGGAACTGGAAGACCGCGGTTTACTTGAGGATTTGGTTAAGTCCATAGACTTACACCTATTGAAAATGGGTACAATTAATGACGTTTTAATTTAAAACCCTAATCTGATTGCTAGCAATTAAAGATGGTTCCATAGTTTTAGTGGCACTTTCAAATCAATGAATACATTTATGAATGAATTAGTTAACTTGTTTACTTTTTAACATTTACCTAATCATATTAATAAATTACTATAACAGGATATGATTGCCACATTTATATGATTAACATTTCTACAAAAACTACCTCAACCTTTTAAACTGAACTACATTATATAAATACACTTATCAGGAGCCTATTGCAACATTTTCCAATTTAAAATTATTTACTCTTCATATACCTAAAGAAGGCCACATATCCCCACGCTTCATATGGGAGACAAGCGCTTCATATACCTGAGGAAGGCCACATTTGCAAATTTAGATTCATGGGAGGAAGGAGAATGAATTTACAAGTTTGTGAATTTACACTTGGCAGGCAAGCGCTTGATGGGAGGCAGGCAGGCAGGCGCTTGAATTTACAGTTTGTGAATTTACATTTATGGGAGGTAGGCCACCTTTGTCATATTGGATGCATGTGCATGTTTTTCGTTTCATATTATGGACTTCGTTCCTATACCTCCAAGTGGTCGCAGTATGAATCTAAATATTGTAGAGGAATTTTCGACGGATTATATGTATATCTATCACAAGTATTTTTGAACCAACAAGAGAACAAATAGTCTTTAGATTGGATGTGTTTGGATCAAAAGAGATATAACAACATATCAGACAGGGAATACTCAGAAGAAGGGTATCAGAGCAAAGCATAGATCAAGACGAAAGACGAGAGGTAACAACTTTCTCTTTAAAAATTCAGGCAATTACTTTTGAACAAACAAGAGAACAAATAATCTTTAGATTGGATGTGTTTGGAGCAAAAGAGATATAACAACATATCAGACTGGGAATACTCAGAAGAAGGGTATCAGAGCAAAGCATAGATCAGGTAACATCTTTTTCTTTAAAAATTCAGGCAATTACTTTCGTTAGGTTATTTAAAATACTATGGTAAATTTATGTTTTAGGTTTTCCATGCATGTGGGCAAACATTGAAATCAAGCCGACCATGAACCGACCTTCCTTAAATGGTCGACCCTCATCCATGCATTCACTATCTCTTTCAAATATTTGTAATCGATTCTCTTAAATTTTTGTTTCTAATAAATGTGTACCGCTTTGGAAGATCATCTAATAATATAATAATAAAACTTGTAATCTATATTGCATGCATCGATTCCCTTAAATTATGTGCACTCTGATCGACCACCTATCTTGCAGAAATTGCACTGCAAAGTAATTGATCACCTATATCGCATTGTAATCGACTATTGTAAAGTAAATCTCTGGTGTGTAAATCACCTGAAATAACCCGAGTAAAGTAAATCTCAGGTGTGTGAGCATTGTCCTAACCTGAAATAACTTGTTCTGGTAGTGTGTAAATCTCAGGTAGTGGAAATAATTGACCACTGTAAAGTAAATCTATGGTGTGTGGGCATTTTCCTATCCTGAAATAACCTATCGTTGTAATCGACTATTGTAATTTGCAGACGCGGGTTTACACAGTCGTGAGGAAATGAAATCCCGTCCTCTTGCAACAGTTTTCGCCTCCTAGAGGCTCAATTTCGATGATGGCTTGGAAGGCTATAATCCGAGCGAGATTTCACTGACTTAATAAATCCGAGATATAATAAATCATTGACATATTCTAAAGAATGTCTCCATTTTATCGTAGAAACAACGAACTGGATTATGAAAAACTTAGTTGTTTTGTTTACTAGGCCTCTATAATTTTGAAACTCAATTATGTGCATTCAAAAATTATTCAGTGTCATTAAATGCTTTCAAGGTATAGCCATGAAAAAGAAGAAGAGGAATAAATGCGGCAATAAAATACATAGAAAGTTAAAATTATACATCATAAAAACTTATTTATAGATAAAATTACACAACTTCTATTGGAATATACTCGATGCATTTATTTTGATGTGAATGTATGTATTCTTAGGTGCCAATAGTTTCATCGGATGAGCGGTTGCCATCAACACTACCAACAAATTATTTCCATCATGGTTCATGAGCATTCATTGCAATCTTAGGGAATCGTACTTCTAAAAAGCAATTAGAACATCATGGTCGACACAAAAGTATTATATGGAGGATAATATTAATATATTAATATTAATATTATAATAATATTGATATTGATATTGATATTGATATTAATATCAAAAGTATTAGCATTAATAGTATTATTAATAATAGTGTTAATAGCATTATTAATATTATGTGGTCTAATAAGTGGAAACTAAATTCATAAGCCATATTAATATTTCTTTTTGTGAATAAAAAGTGGATCCTTATATTAATTACAAATGAAAGCTTACAAAAAAGATCTGCAGCCAGATCTGCAGCCTATCTGTTTACACCATAATGCTATTAGTGAGACCTTCAAGACTAGATCGTTGGTCCAGATTTTCTCGGGATCAATGGTCCAGGTCTTTTCTCATATTTCATGATTTCTTGTTTCGCGACTTCAAGCTTCCTCCATACCGTGATGAAGTTCCTGAAATTTTCTTGCGTTAGATCTATGGGACTAGATTGACGATCGAGATCTCTTCTAGTACCAATGGTCCTAATCTGTTCTCGCTTTTTGCATTTTCGCATATCACGATTTCGTGACTTTAGGAAGTTATTATCTTCAAGCTTTGGACTCCGGATAGCCGAGATCCCAAAATTTTCTCGCGTGAGATCCATGGGACCAGATTGACGGTTCAGATCTCTTCTCATATCAGCGGTTCTAATTTGTTCTTCCTTATTGTGATTTCGCATTTCGCGATTTTGCAACTTTGGGATGTAGCTACCTTCATGCTTTGGACTCTCGATAGCCGAAATCCTGAAATTTCCTCGCGTCAGATCCATGGGACTAGATCGATGGTCGAGATCTATTCTGGTACCAGCAGTCCTCATCTATTCTCGCTTATTGCGATTTCACATTTCACAATTTTGCAACTTTGGGAAATAACTGCCTTCACGCTTTGGACTCTCGATAGCCAAGATCCTGAAATTTTCTTGAGTCAGATCCCTAGCACGAGATCAATGGTCCAGATCGCCTCTGGTACCAACGGTCCTAGTTTGTTCTCTCTTATCACGATTTCTCATTTTGCGATTTCCTGACTTTGGGAAATAGTTGCTTTCATGCGTCGGACTCTCGATAGCCAAGTTCCCAAAAATTTCTTGCATCAGATCAATGGGACCATATCGACTGTCTAGAAGTCCTTTAGCATCAATGGTCCAGATCCACTCTTGTTTTTCGCAGCTTCGCGACTTTGAGAAACAACATCCTTCGACCTTGCAACTCCTGCTTGCCAAGGTCCTGAAATCATCTCTCGACTGATGATATTTTGCGCTGATGCTTACGGTTGTCCTCTCACCTGAGCTTCGGATCATTTCTAGCTTGGAAGGAATTCTAGGTAGACAAAGGTGGCACCCTATCCAGATCGGGGCCATCCAGTTGGGAAATCTTCTGGCATTGGAGCTAGAGGGGTGAGCTTTGGGACTACTTGAGATATTGTAGAATGATCTATTGCATCGAGTCAACCCCTGCATTAGCCAGTTGGTCCACAAATTTGTTTTCACTTCGCCTAATGTGTGAGGGAGTTAGAGTTAGAAAAGGTCTCAGAAGAGCCTAGAAGCTGTGAAGAGGGCTAAGGAGGCGCCAGCCAGGAGTGATTTTCTCTAGATCTTTACCATTCAGGATTTTTGTTGCCAAGTCTATTATAATTTTGGAGTCTCCTTCAATAATCAGACATGTGAGGTTTTGATCTATAGCCATTTGCACCCCTTTGATGAGACCCGAGATTTCTGATAAATTGTTGGTGTCGTATCTGAGATTTATTGCATTTAGGATTTGAATTTGGCCCAAGGTGTTTCTTATGAATGCTCCATAGCCTGAGTGTCCTGAATTTCCTTTTCATGTGCCATCAAAATGGACCTTGTGAAAGCGTGGCGGGGGGGACCACTTGGAGGGACTGAGGGATTTTGAAATTAGAGGGGGCTAATAAGGAGGGGTGGAGAGTGCAAGAGAGAAACCCCAAGAGTTGAGGATCGAGAGCTCAACTGGGTCAGTGGGGAAGTCTTCCTTGATCCATAAATGTAGCCGAAGATTTTCTTGAAGATGTAGGAGGATTGTATTCTAGACGACGGTAGGAGGAGATGGCTGGGAATGAAAGATTCTCTTGTTCTTCTCTTTCCATAGTTGCCACACTATGAAGCCTAGTAAGAGTTGTCAGGCTCTGTTCAAGATAGGAATTTTGAAGGGACTAGAACCCCACTCCCTAATGGTGGTTATGATGTTATTTTTGAATCATTTGCTTCTTCACATGAGCTAAGTGACTTGGTTCCAAATGTTCTCACTGATTAGATAGTTATTTAGGAGGTGCTCCATGCTTTCTACCTGGAGATGACAGAGATGGCAGATCGAGGTGCTAATGAAACCTCGTCTCTAGAGATTGTCCCTAGTTAAGATCTTGTTCTATAGTAGAAGCCAGAGGAAATTAGAGATTTTGGATGAGAGTTTTGATTTCCATATTATTGTCCAGATGATGTCTTTCTAAAGGTTATGGAAATTTTCCTGAAGTGTATCCCTCCTTGAGTTTGAAGCTTCCATGAGGTGAGTATCCCTATCTGAGAATGTTTGGGTCTATGTGATGTAGACCCCTTCTGACCCTCGGGTTGAAGTCCACTCACAGGATCATTCAAACACTTCCTCGAGCCCAATTAGCTCTTTTGATTCCCTATTGGAATCTCAATTTTTGATCCATAGGTCATTCTCTTTACCTCATGATCTTCTGTACATGACCATGAATTTCAGGTTTTGGGACCCACAGAGTTCTAATGTCGAGAACCTCTGTCTTCTCAAACTCCCGAACACCGAAATGTCGAAATGCCAAAAAGGATTCAATCAACGATTAGCCCCCTGGGCTATGCTTTGGTCCATATGACCACTTCTCATAAGACCACAGTCTTATTCCCTTCGGGGGTTATCAATATGAGAGCCTGGCCTCTTGTCAACGGGACTTCCAAATTCTCAATTTCTGATTTGTCGAAATGGCCTTTCCTTTTGGGGTTTTTCCCGAAAGCCTGGATTGCTGCCACGTTTCCTCCCTCAGATGGATGGTCCTCATCATTTCGTGATTTCATGACTTGCGACCCCTAGTGACACAAATACTTTGTCAACTCGAATCCACGGTATCCGAAATACCGATGGACTCTTGATCTCCACCATGTGTCCCCAACGGATGGACGGCGTAGATCGTTTCGAAACTTCTCCACTTGCGACGTCAAAAGACTCCTTCCTCTTCTGTTTCCCAATGTCCAAATCCCCGAAATGGGTGATCTTGCATCATGTGTCCTTCCTCAATCAGACGGGTGTGATATATTTCTCTATTTTGGGACTTTCACCGTGGAGTGTCCCGACTTCTTGTCCTCGAGACCTCCGAAATCCTGAAGTCCGAAATCCCGATGTTCGAAATCCCAATGTGGGTGATCTCGCGACATGTGTCCTCCTCTCAGATGGACGACTCAGATCTATTTCGGGACTTTCATTGTGAAGTATCCCGACCTCTCGTCATCAGGACTTCCGAAATCTCGAATTCTGAAATCCCGATAACTCTGCACTCTTCAAGACTTTTCATATTTCTCTGCCCTATGCTTGAGGTTTAAACCTCGTGCAGATTTTGACCAATCCAATGGCTGTCGGCGATCTGTGTGAGATCCAATGCTCACAACTGCTCCTGTTGTATGTGCCTTCTACGTTGCTCCCTCGACGTGAAAATCCAACGGTCCAGATCTATTCCTCAACCTGATCTAGTGATAGCTGTGCCTCCTTTTGAACATGCACGTTCTTCCTGCCCTTGGAAGAATTTCCAAAAGCCAAAGGCTTCAACCTTTTCTTTTTCCTGTGATCTCCACAACTTTGATTTCTCGCCTGCGCACATAAAAACGCTACTCCTCCTGAGCTTCTCTGCTCGAATCCTCAAAGGACTCTTCGACTCCTGTGCTTCTCAGCAGAGTCTCTGCACACACAAAGGTGCTATCTCTTCTGAGTTTTTCCTGTAACTTCAAACTTTAAGGAATTTATCCTTTTTCCTCTCCTTCAAATGGAGAATCTGATGCCCTCCTGGCACTTCTTCGCTCAAGAAACCTCTTGCTGAGTCTACAGGGTGTTCAGTAACCCTGTGAATATCCTTCTTTGGAATCTTATTCAAATTACAAAACTCAAAGAGTTCTTTTCTCCTATGCCTATATACACATCTACTCAATGCCCTCCTAGCAGAGTGTCTTAGAGTGTCTCCTCATAGAATATCCAACAACTTTATCCTCTCATGTGCACTTTATGCACCTGCTCAATGCCCTCTTGGCAGAGCTCTCAGAATCCTTAGTGATTATGGTTCTCCTTGAACTCACAACAAAGTTCTTTTGTGCACTCTGTGCCTGTGCTCAATGCCCTCCTGGCAGAGCCTTACAGAACTCACAACAGAGTTCCTATCTGCAACTATGTCTCTCATACACATCCCTACCTCTAAGGTGTTCAGAAACCTTGAGGTCTTCCTCTGAGTTTATGATTTCAGCTATTGTGCCCTCCTAGAACACCTTTGTCTTAATCTACAGAGTTCAGAAATGCACCCTCTATGCACGGCTATCAGAACCCGCAGCGTTCTGTCACACCCTCCTGCTTTGAAGCCTCAAGGACCTCTAACCGTGAAATCAAACAAAACCCCTGCAAATTCATACCTAACATACATCTATAGCATATAAAGAACACATGTAGACATTCATTCAATACAGAAATACTTGCAGGAAAAATTGCTTCTGTTTGTATTATTAAAATGCCTCTTTACAAAGGTGCTATGAGCACAGACTGTAACAAAGTCTTGGCTCTTCTCTACTCTCTCTCTCTCTCTCTCTCTGATAATACAAAGAAGATCTCTCGATATTTTACATGAGGGGGCTCCTTGAACTCTTCCCTCCAAACTCACCTACCCTATTCAATTACATTGAATGGGTTGTCCAGTCCAGAATCGGATCTAGATCTCAGCCTTACAAACATTCAAGGCTATCTACTCTAATGCCTGCACAAATGCATGGCTCCATGGCTCAACAACCTACAACATTAATTACATTCAAATTTCAAATTTGAAATGAGGGTTGTGCCTCTCTTCATTGAATGCATGCACTGACATGGGCTGGGAGGCTGGTTGGATGACGTGGAGAAATGCTCCTGCATCATACTCATCAGCTGCAAAATTCATGAGCTCCTGCTCATGAGCTTCCCATCTCAGATGTTGAAATCCTCCTAGATCCTAAACAAATTTCTGGAGCTATTCATCTGCTCCATCTCCCTACTACTGCTTCTTTTGTTTCCCTGCTGCTGCTTTTCTCCCTAGCTTCTCCTTGCTAGTAGTCTCTGTTGATCTCAACATCAGCCTTCCAATGTCTTCTATCACCTCATCCAGCTGCTGCAATGGCTGGCTCTATTCATGCAGTCTTCTCAGCTGCATTTTATTTCTGTAGATGGACAGATCATCATGATCTCCCATGTCATCTTCATCTGCTTCCAACCTCATTTGTTGGATGTGCATGCCCTGAACTATCACCCTTCTCTCTAGGGCTTCAATCTATTCATATAGATCAGCCAAACTAATGATGTCTGCATCTTCTTCTACAGCTTCTGCAAGCTCCAATGTTGTAGTCTTTTCAGCTTCCTAGCTGAAAATATTGAGCCACTCCTCAGAATGCTCATCATCTTCCTGTACTTGGGAAACTTCTAATGTCTACTCTAATTCTTCTTCCCTGACAGTCACAGCTAGTTGTCTTTCTTCTGTCGTTGCTTCCTCAGCAACACAACTCTCTGCCTCCTCTGGGCTAAGTGGTAGGAATATTTCAATTCCCCCAATCATTACAAGATTTCTCCAATCTTCCTTCTCTATCAGCTGCTCTGGCTGAACCAAATCCATCTCTGATCTCATCTTCTCTGTTAGCTCCTCAGGCTGATTCGAATTCACCTCTAAGTTCATGAGACTCTCAAACAGTCCCATATCTGTTCCCATGCCCACCTGGCAATTTGGAAACTTTCTGCTTCCCTCCTGATAGTCCATGAGATCGTGCAATGACCTCATCTCATTGCCCTCCTGGAAACACGAAATTTCTTGGCTGTCCTCATGACAATATGTGAGATCCCGCAGAAATATCAACTCCTTGCCCTCCTGGCAATTGGAAATTTCTAGGCTGCCCTCCTGGTAGTCCTTGATATCTTCAACTGATCCCAATTCATCCTCACTACCGAGGTTTCTCCCAGTCTCTAGTTTGCATACCTGAACCATCTCCTCAAGTTCGTCGAGGTTTTCAGCATGCCTCAACCATCCTCTTAACAACCTATGTTGTCTTCTAGCCATCAACTCCTTGACTGACCATTTTGATTTTTCCTTCCTCATGGGCCATTCATATACCCATCGTGACTTAGCATTCTGCTACATCCGCAATGCAAGCTTTTCCATTTCTTTCCTTATATTAGTGAGCTCTTCATCTATTTCAGATTTGCTCATCAGCTTTAGGTCTTTCCTTCCATCGTATCTACAACCTTCAGTAGCCATCGCGTTGTCCCTGTCTGCCCTCCGGGCAAATCTATTGTCACTCTACAATAGTCATCTACAGAGTCTTCAACACTCTGCCTTCCTTTGCCTCCTCTCTGCCTAAAATATGCAAACAAAGATTCAAGCTATGGTACCAAAACTGTGTGTATCAGAGTGCTCTTTCTCCTCCTGCTTCTTCTATTTGAGATATACAAATAGAAACAAGCTCTGATACCAAAACTTTATGTATCAGAGTGCTCTTTCTCCTCCTCCTTCTTCTGTCTGAGATATACAAACAGAAATAAGCTTTGATACCAAAACTAAAGTAGAGCCCTTCTAACCCTCGGGCTGAAGTCCGCTCATAGGATCATTGAAACACTTCCCCGAGCCCAATTAGCTCTTTTGATTCCCCGCTGGAATCTCAATTTTCAATCCACAGGTCCTTCTCTTTACCTCACGGTCTTCTGTACATGACCATGAATTTCGGGTTTCGGGACCCACAGAGTTCTGATGTCGAGAACCTATGTCTTCTCAAACTCCCGAACACCGAAATGTTGAAATGCCGAAAAGGCTTAAATCAACGATTAGCCCCCTGGGCTATGATTTGGCCCATATGACCACTTCTCATAAGACCACAGTCTTATTCCCTTCAGGACTTATCAATACGAGAGCCTGACCTCTTGTCAATGGGACTCCCGAATTCTTGATTTTTGATTTGCCAAAATGGCCTTTCCTTTCAGGGTTTTTCCCAAAAGCCTGGATTGTTGCCACGCATCCTCCCTTAGATGGATGGTTCTTGTTGTTTCATGATTTCATGACTTGTGACCCCCAGTGACACAAATCCTTTCTCAACTCGAATCCTCAGTATCCGAAATATCGATGGACTCTCGATCTCTTCCACGTGTCCCCAACGGATGGACAGCCTAGATCGTTTCGGGACATCACCACTCATGAAGTCAAAAGACTCTTTCCTCTTCTCTTTCTCGATCTCCGAATCACCAAAATTGGTGATCTCACGACACATGTCCTTCCTCAATTGGATGGCTATGATCTATTTCGCTATTTTGGGACTTTCGTCGTGGAGTGTCCTGACTTCTTGTCCTCGAGACCTCCGAAATCCTGAAGTCCAAAATCCCGATGTCCGAAATCCTGATGTCTGAAATCTTGATGTGGGTGATATCGTGACACATTTTGTCCTCCTAGATCGATGACTCAGATCTATTTTGGGACATTCATTGTGAAGTGTCCTGACCTCTCGTCATCGGGACTTCTGAAATCCCAAATTCCAAAATCCTAATAACTCTGCACTCTTCGGGACTTTTCTGATTTCTCCACCCTGTGCTTGAGGTTTAAATCTCATGCATCTTCCGACCAATCCAACAATTGTCGATGATCCGTGTGAGATCCAACGCTCACAACTACTCATGTTGTATGTGCCTTCTACGCTTCTCCCTGGACGTGGAAATCCAACAGTCCATATCTATTCCTCAGTCTGATCCAACGATAGTTGTGCCTCCTTTTGAACAGGCACGTTCTTCCCACCCTTGGAAGAATTTCAAAAATCCAAAGGCCTCAACCTTTGCTCTTTCCTGCGAGCTCCACAACTTTGAGTTATCACCTACGCGCATAAAAACGCTACTCTTCCTGAGCTTCTCTGCTTGAATCCTCAAAGGACTCTTTGACTCCTGTGCTTCTCAGAAGAATCTCTGCACGTAGAAAGGTGCTATCTCTTCTGAGATTTTCTTGTAACTTTGACCTTTAAGGAATTTATCATTTTTCCTCTCCTTCAAATGGAGAATCTGATGCCCTCCTAGCACTTCTTCTCTCAAGCAACCTCTTGCTGAGTCTACAAGGTGTTCAGTAACCCCATGAAGATCCTTCTCTGGAATCTTCTTCAAATTACATAACTCAAAGAGTTATTTTCTCTTGTGCCTATCTGCACATCTACTCAATGCCCTCCTGGCAGAGTGTCTCCTCATATAACATCCAACAGTTCTATCCTCTCCTATGCACTCTATGCACCTTCTCAATGCCCTCTTGGTAGAGCTCTCATAATCCTTAGTGATTATGGTTCTCCTTGAACTCACAACAGAGTTCTTCTATGCACTCTGTGCCTGTGCTCAATGCTCTCCTGGAAGAGCCTTATAGAACTCACAACAGAGTTCATGTCTGCAACTGTGTCTCTCATACATAGCCCTTCCTCTAAGGTGTTCAACAACCTTGAGGTCTTCATCTGAGTTGATGATTTTAGCTACTATGCCCTCCTAGCATGGCTTTTTCTGAATCCGCAGAGTTCAGAAATGCACCCTCTGTGCACGGCTATCAGAATCCGCAACGTTCTGTCACACCCTCCTGGTGTGAAGCCTCAAAGACCTCTAACCCTGAAATCAAACAAAACCCCTGCAAATTCATACCTAACATACATCTACAGCATATAAAGAACACACATAGACATTCATTCAACACAGAAATACTTGCAGGAAAATCTTCTTTTGTTTGTATTAATCAAATGCCTCTTTACAAAGGTGTTCTAAGAGCGTACTGTAACAAAGTCTTGGCTCTTCTCTACTCTCTTTTTCTCTATCTCTATATGATAATACAAATAATATGTCCCGATCTTTTACATGAGGGGGCTCTTTGAGCTCTTCCCTCCAAACTCACCTAGACCCTATTCAATTACATTGAATGGGTCGTTTAGTCCAGAATCAGATCTAGATCTCAGCCTTACAAACATTGAAGGATATCTACTCTAATGCCTACACAAAGGCACGGCTCCATGGCTCAACGACCTATAACATTAATTACATTCAAATTTCAAATTTCAAATGAGGGTTGTGCCTCTCTTCATTGAATGCGTGCGCTGTCGTGGGTTGGCTGGCTAGCTGGCTAACATGGAGAGATGCTCTTGCATCACTATGATTTTCCTGATTCACCTTTAGGTTGTAGCTTGTTTCCAGTGTTGCAGGTCACAGTTCATTGCCACTTTTAGTTCCTGATGAGTTGATTTCCAGCTTCGCCAGGGAGAGTCGATGGGGGTTTTTGTCCACAGATCTACTACTTTGAGAGGCAAGATCTTGAATGTGATTTTTGTATGATTGTAGATTTTATTCCAGTCGTAGGTGTTGGAGCCACCTTTGTATTCTAGCCCGACTCGAAATTCATGTCTTAATGCTTGAAATTGAAAGATGGTTTTCGTATTTTTCGTCTGTGGTTTCAAAATCTCTAAAGTCTTATCACACAACAACAATGATTATTTTACTCTCGAGTGAGTTCTACTTTTTGAAAAACAATTCTCCCCCTTTTTGTTCTATCTCAGGATTTCACATGTTGGATGCTATAGATCACGTAGTTCACAAGTCCCGAGCAACGAAACAATGAAATCGCTTTAAAAATTTCACCCCAGGTCAGTGATGGGAGTAAAGTTTTCCTAAATCATGATTAAATATTATCGGGTTTTCGCGCTTCGGCGTTCACTAAGTCCAAAACTCTCATTAGCGTATCCCTGATAGCCAAAACTATGAGGTCCGTATGTTAGTAACCCATGTCCAAGTTAAAGGAAAAGCTAAGCCATGGTTAATTTTCATCGATAATTCGCCACTTGACGCGTTCTTGTCCAAAAAGCTACACTGTCTGAGCCCGAATCATGAAGTCGCGATAAAGATACAAACATAATTAATTAAACACTTAATCCGAGTTTATCTCCCCTTTTAATTAAAACGTTTTATCGCGATCTCGCAGTTTCGCAGCTTGGCATGCAAACTTCCCGGAAACTTACCTTCGAAGCTCCAAGTCGCGATATGGCGAATATAAATAATCACGTAATTAATTAAGTGCCTAATCACAATTATAATTTTATTAACCAAAATCAATCATCATAGTTTCAAGGGTCAGAGTTTCAAAAGGTTAAAGAAAAATTCCCAATACAACGAGTACCGAAAGATAAATTAACGATTGGTAAAATCGGATTAATTAAGCTAAATCAATATATCTCGTGTTTTGATGCTTTCATGATTTATGAGGTAGTCTTATTTCTTCCATACGCCAACTGACATTTCAAACCACCAAAATGTATGGCATTAATTATGAAATAAGGCGAATCGACGAATAAATATTGGGTTTTTATTGCTAAATTTATTTCTAAACATGATTTGACAGATCCATTCTAAAAAGTACCAAGCTTTCGAATATATATAGAGTTGTTATTCTCTATAGTAAATTCATTTTTATAATACGTAGAACACACTTTCTCGGCAAGCTAACTTCTGTATGTATACGTATTTCTATCGCAGAAGAGCCAAAGAAGGATCGCCCGTCACGGCCCCGCGAAAAGCATCCAAAGCTAGCGTTGAGTTTGCAGGACAAGGTTCAGACAATGTCGCTGATACTTCACCTCGAACTGTCGAATCTGTCCTGAATTGGTCATTCGTTTCAGATGTTCTGCAGGCCGAATTAGTGGATTATTCTGATGATTCCAGTGACAATGAAAAAGACGACATAACCACCTAGTATCAGATCGTCATTCAATCAGGAATGCATAAAGTAGCGGCCAGGCCATGATTGCTCCCCTATTACGATATGGTCTGATGGGCATTAGACCATGTGGACATACCAACCAAAACCACCATGAACGAGCAGAAGGTCACCATCGGGACTTTCAGACCTGAACATCTGCAAGCTATGTATACGTTTCCCACAATGTCCGACTTTACATATGGTGCCGAATTTTTGGATGATTTCAAACAGAAGGAATGTGTGCAGTATGAAAAAAACATGTCTAGCTTAATAAGAGATTGGGTTTCGCACCATGCGAAGTTCAGGGCAGACAATCATGGTATATATTCAATAGATTCCTTAGAACCACAGTACAAGTATGTAGCTATGATGACATGCCGATTATAAGGGAGAGAGGACACCTCACATTTCTTTCTTCCATGGGTACCTCTAATATTTCGAGTCGCCGAAGGCTGTTCCTTCGACTGGGCAAAAATGTTGTTCGACTACTTGACCAGTCGGGTTACAAAGTATTGGGCACAGAAAGAGAGTAGGAATATTTCTTCATTTTTTATGTCTGCATATATTATGGACGTCGTGTGCTTTCTAACACCATTTCCCTTAATGAGATGGAGTTGGACTCCAGCAGAGGCCAAGCCCATTCATGTCTATCATTCAAAGTTGTGGGAAAACAAAGCGGCATATTTGGTATATGAAATCTTCAACTGGGTGATGGTACCTCTACATGTCACTATTTTCAGTCACCCACCACCCAAGATCTTAGACAGTATAGTGACAAATTTGAGAAGCATAGCTGACGGGTATGTAGAATCCAAATTCTCATATCTCAGAGTTTTCGGGGCTTCTGTTCCCCCACATGCATTGCCATTGTTTATTCCCGACAAGATGGCTTGTTGTGAGGTTGCTAGACAAACAGTAATCGGTGGCATCAGCAAGGAGCTGAAGGGATACTCGAAGAAGGTATGACCACCTTTTCCTGTTCATTTAAATTCATATTCTTTATTAGATTTCGAGCATGCTAAAGCTGAGGCAGCAGCCCTGGAAGACCTAAATTTGGTCCTTATTGAGTTCAAGAAGCACGATCCACAAAGGGTCATGAGTAATCATTTGACCAATTGCGGACTCAAGAGATTTGAGCACGAGAATCCACCCTGGGATTACATTTTTCGAGGCACAAGATCCTATGCCGATATTCTAGCTCGGATACAAACCTTGGCACCTAAGGAGAGAGCCGACGTTCTGAAGTTCCAAGAACATCGACGCAGTTGTCTTCCCGCAGTGTTGTGGGGTGAGAATCCGAGTACAGCGGAGGCGAAACCAAAAGATGCCGAAGGCTCCAAAGATGCGACACCTGGTCAAGAAAAACACCAATACGGGGAAGAGCAAAATAAGAGTTCGAAAGCAGAAATAAAGACTCCCGACCCACCAAAGAAGCATAGTCCGGTTACTACTCTGGGAAAATCAGCGAAGCAAATCAAAGAACCTATCACATCAGTTACTCCCTTGTAGTCGACTCAGGGAAATATTGATGCAGGGTGGATCTTCAATGAAGAGTTGAGGCCTATAAGGGTGGAAGAGATCCCTTCGAATGAGTTCTTCTTCGATAAGAAGAGAAAGGTAGTGGTAAAGAGAGAATTCTATCAGGAAGGGGAATGAACAACCAAGAAATACAAAGTTATAACTAATGGGAAAGACAAGAGGAGTGAACAATCTGTGACTAAAATAGTAGGGACATTAGGAGCATATGCCACGGTGAATCAATTTTCAGTCGGGCTTTTAAAAAACTAGCTGAAACAAAAAAATCGCCTCATCAAAACCCTAGATGCCAGACTAGCCACTGCAGAGAATCCTGCCAAGGACCAGGCGAGTGTAGGAATAGAGTAGGCCATGTTAGAAGATAAAAATGAGATAGAGATGCTCAAGAATAAGCTCTAACAAGCACAACTGGTGGTTTGGGATGGTCAGACGCAAGCGAGCCAACAAAAAGATTTGATCGAACAACTACAGGCTAGGGTGGAAATCGTCGAAAGCAAAGCAATAAATATCGGGATGTTCCAATCCCAGGAGATGGAGATTCGGAGTAGAGTCTTTGCGGCCCAACAAATTTTACTCACCAAGGTAGAGGTGATTCGGGATAACTGCTTGCTGGTCAATCAAGTTTTGGAGAATTTAACCGCTAGAGAAAGGGAAGCTGGAGCAGCACGGGTCACCTTCCAAGAGGCTGTGATATCCACAAACAATAGGAATTTGGGAAGTATTCCCAGGTTCACCATTTCAGAGCAGACCAGAGGAAACATTCTATTGAAAGAATGGGAGCACAACATCTCGGAAGGCAAGCTGCAGGCCAAGAGAGTAACGAAATCCTTAGAAGAGGCCTTTAGCTCTATAGATGGTAATCTGCTAGGCATCGATAGTGGAGGTAATGTCGAGGCATTGATTCAAATGAATAAGGCACAAAGCTCTCTTGATTTAAATGAAAAAAAGGAAAGAGATTCAGCTGAGATCTCCCAAGTGACTATGGTGGACATAGTCCAAATAGACAAATGTATGATTAAACCTAGCATGCAATTATGCGCTATCGACATCATAGACAGATAGATGGAGGACAGGCTGTCGTAATTAGGCCGAGATTGTTACTCTTTTGAAGCCAATTGTCAAGAAAAACCGTCAAGGCTGATATCTTGGCTGGTTGAAAGATGTGTCACCTGTACCGAGCATGCACGAGGACAAGCTTCTGGCACCAAGTAAAGACAGAGAAGAAGAAATGGAGTGATTGCTCTCCTCCCTATCATAACCGGAAATTTTGCAATGATTGATATTCCCTCTTATTGTAAAACTGTATAAATATACCATAGAAAGAAAGAAAAAGGGCTGGACCTTTTTGTGTCGATTGTAACAAAGGTTTTACATTTTGAGAGTTAATACAAAGCAAATCTAAAGATTCTCAATTCCGTCACGACTATGTTATGAGTTTGTTTTCTTGTATCTCATATTTCATTTCATTTCATATTCCTAACTGATGAATGCTTCGTTATAATTTAGTACAACCTCTACTATAACGAATGAATTTTGGTTTTCTATATTGTTTACTATTTTTCCTCTGTACCAGCTATCAGCAGGTATAATACCAGTCAACACTTTCATAATTCTATTTATATTTTATGCTTCATTGGGTTACTTCTTTTCATTTTTCTTCTTCTGTTTATACATGGGATTCTCCCTTGATAGGAGCCTTACTCGATAGACAGCTAAATGTTTTTCTCCCACCTCACACATTTTATTAAAATATAACTCAGTTACAGGAAAGAGCCTTTGATTTGCATCCCATTTTATTCATGAAACCATAAACTCTCTTTTATACAACCGAATTGAGATAGCACTTAATTTCCCTCTGAAGTTTTCTTATTTTTATTGTTCCTCCATGACTGTCCCTGTACCAACACAGCCCAATATCGAACCCGGATTATCAAATCAAACACACATTTCCTTAAACCTTTTCGATACCATTCTTAAAACCGCCACTACCCGGGTTGAACTCGAACATTCATGGGTAGTGATTGAACAGGACATAAACATCCAGGAATAGTTGGAAGCTAGACAATGCCAACGCAGAAATCTTCCCTAGTTTCCCTTGCCGAAGGTTGACGTTTCTCTCTTCTCTACCCTTTACCCACTTTCAGATGCCTAGACACTGTACTTGTAAGCCTTAAGTACAGACTCTGGAACAACAGTAGGGGTGGCATTTGTTGCCAAGAATCCATCAAGAATAGGGCACTCTAACCATTGCGAATCTCCCAGAAAGCGTGTTCCTTTATGAGTGGTCGATTTTTCCAGGCCATATTCAAGATGTTGGAGCCTTTAATTCTCCCCTGCATTCTTATAAGTTGACATTGGTGCGTATTTGGGGCATATTTTCATTTCTAGATTTTTTCCCAAAGCTCTATTGGATTTTTGAGCCATCTCCACCAAATTCTTTCTCCGATGGTGCTATTTAATTTACCAGGGACCCGGAAGCTAGACCACCTGAATATTTAGGCTTGTTGACTTTCTCCTCGCTGAATAAGGGCCATTTTTTGTTTGGGTTGTGTTCATGCCGTAGAAAGTTTCTTTGCAGATTCCTTATTTTGTTTATGACTGATTGGGGGGTAGCTAGGGATGAGAAGAGGTAAGCTCGGATGGCTTGGAGGATTGAATTTAAGAGAACGATTCTGGCTGGAAGGTTGAGGGAATGAAAGGTCCAGTTGCTAAGATGGTTGGTGATGGAGAGTAGGAGACAGTCCCAAGACATGTTTCTAGTTGTTGATTCAGAAAGAGGGAGGCCCAGGTAGTGAGAGGGAAAAGTGCAGACAGGGTTACTCAAAATTTGAGAAAGGTGATGTTTGATTTCCACAAGAGTATTGAAAAACAATAGTTGGGATTTGTCCAGATTAAAGGTTGTGCTAGAGGGTTCACTGAAATAAGAGAGGATGGAGCTTAGTTTGATTTCTTCTTGTGCAGTGGGGGTATTCATTAGTAATGTATCATCGACAAATTAGCTATGGGAGGTTTCCAATTGAAATCTATGAAGAGGGAGGCCTTGGAGGCTTCCATTTTGAATTGAGGCCTTGATGTAGCGTCCTAGTCCTTCGGCCATTATGACAAAAAGAAAAGTGGAGGGTTGCCTTGCCTTATCCCTCTTGATGGGAAGAATGGTTGAGAGGGGACACCATTGATGAGGATTGAGAATAAGGTTGAGGAAATTACGTTCAATATCCAGGAGACCCAATCCCTGTTGAAACCAAATGTCGATAGGAGTGCTTTCATATATTGCCAGCTTAATTTGTCAAAATCTTTTGAAAGGTCAAGTTTTAGAAGCATACCTGGAGTGTGAGTGATTTTGAGAGAGAGAATGATTTCATGGACAAGAATGACACTATCCATGATTTACCTTCCTTCAACATATCCCGATTGCTCCTTGGAGATGATGAAGGGTAGAATAGGCTTGAGTCTTAGAGCTATGACCTTGGAAATGATTTTATAGATCACGTTGCAAAGAGATATGGGTATGAAGCTCCTCGAGTTTTTGACTCTTTCTTCTTTGGGTGTTAGGGTGAGGAAAGTGGCATTTAGTGTTGGAAGAAATTTGCCTGAGTTGCGTGATTCCTCCACCATCTTCCACACTTCCTCCCTTAACATTGGCCAATAGGAGTGGAAGAAGTTTTTTGTGAAATCATCTAGACCTGGAGCCTTACCTGTGGGTAACTTCTGAATAGACTGATCCACTTATACTTGCATTATTAGTGTCATGAGAGATTTATTTTGTTACTGGGTGATTATAGTTGGGATGTTTTGGATCACCCGCTCTATTGCTGAGTTGCGATCCACCTAGGGTTCTGAGAGGAGATCCTTGTAGAAGTCTGTCAGCTCATGCATTATTTCATGATAATTTAACAGGGTATTGCCTTGCGAGTCATCCAACTTAGTGATGAGATTGATAATGTGTCTGTGGATCATAGAACGGTGGAAGAATTTCGTGTTCTTATCTCTTTCATTGAGCCATTGAACCCAAGATTTTTGTCTCCACATGATCTCTTATTTCTTGTTTCCTTCTTCTAGTTGCCATTTGAGTTCACTTTCCTCCTACTATTGGGTGATTGTGTATCCTTCTTGAACGAATTGTGCCTGGAGGTTCTCAAGGTTTTTTTCTAGTAATTTCCTCTCCTGTAAAATGTTTCCAAACACCTCTTTGTTCCATTTGCGTACTTGTTGTTTAAAATGTTTGATTTTTTGCTGGAAGAAATACATTTTTGTGCCCACCTTTGTTTCCATTGTGCTCCACCAGTGATGAGATAACTCCTGGAAGTTTGGATGGGAGAGACACAAATTTTCAAATCTAAAGGGTTTAAGCTTGGGGGTGGAAATAGTGTTAACCCAGAGCTAAACCGTCCAATGGTCCAAACCTACATTCGGGAGGATGTTGGAATCTACTAGGGGGCCTTCCAAGAGGAGAGTTTTTGAGATGAGGAAGCGATCAAGCCTGCATGCTATTTGATGGTTTCCTGATCTTTTGTTATTCCAGGTGTAGGTACCATTGTTATTCTCAATGTCAACCAGTCTGAGGTTCTCTATGAGTTCCTAGAATTTTGCGCTATCCTACTCCAGGTGTTTTTTCCCCCATGCTTTTCCTTCAGCGTGAGAATCATGTTGAATTTGACCCCTATTATCCATCACTTTCCCTCTGATAAGGAATCTAGGTAAGACGAGATTTGAATAAACAGGTCTTTGTCTTGGCTGTTTTGCGGTCCATAGGTATTTGTGATCATTCCTTCCTTGTTTGAGTTGATTTCTCTATAGTGTTCTATGATGGTGCAAAGAGTGGAGAAGCCTTGAATGAGTATGACTATTGCAGGATTCGATAGGATGGCCAGGCCTCCTGAAGCCCCTTTGGATTCTATTTTATAGCATTCGCAGTTATGCTAGCATGTTTTAATGATATCTTATGCAGTTTGCCCTGCACATTTTGTCTCTTGTATTAGGAATATATCAGAGTCTTCCATTTTGATGCAGTTTTGTAGAATCCTTTGTTTGGATATTCCATTTAGGCCTCTGATATTCCAGGTGAGGATATTCATAGTTAACAATTAGGTGGGTGGAGAAAGGAGCTCTGTAAGAGCTTTTGAATATGTTTCAAGTTGATCATATCGTTTCTCGCTTCCTTTATTAGCAGATGTGCCAATTTTCTTCCTCGTCGCTTGTTTTCTTTTGGGTGTTTTCTTGGATCTTGGTTTGGGTCTATGTTGATCCCCAACCTTTATGTAGCCCTTGCTGATGAGTCCAGAAATACTTTGTGAACTTTCTTGAGTTGGTCCTCTGGTAAGGTTTGAAGATCCTTCTTATTGAGTTCTTCTTCTAACCTGTCTAGGTTGATTTCTGCTAGGTCCTGCTCATCCATTTCCACGACTGTGTCTTCCTCTCTTTTGGATTCCTTCCTTGAGACTGGGTGAGTCTGTGTATCTTCTTGGTTTGTTGGGGTTTGATACTCTTGTGACGATTGGTCTTCCTTATGCTTGTTGGGATCTGTCCCTGTGGCTTTGTGGAGGTTTTCCACTTCTTATGCCTCTAGGAGGCGGTTGAGGGATTCAAAAGAATTGTTATTTGGGTTATTTTTTCCATAGTTGGTAGTGGGCTTATTCGGTGCTTGTCTCCTTCATTTTTTCACCTGGGTAAATAATTCCTTTGTTTTTTCTTCAACTTCCCTTTCAGGGGGGTGTTGAGAGGGAAATCTCTGAAAAGGTGTCCATGTTCATGGCATTTTCGACATCTGAAAGGAATGTGTTCATAGTCTATGGTTTGGGCCCATTCCTCATCCTGGTATTCTCAGGTAACTGTGCCTGGAAAAGCTTTGGAGATGTTCATATAGACACAGATCCTTGCATAAGAGGTGTATTTTCTCTGTTTGGTAGCTTCAAAATATTTTACATATTTACCCAGGGTGTTGCCTATGCCTAGTAAAATTTATTCTAACCATAATTCTTTAGGTACGGAATAAAGGAGAATCCATATCGGTGCATATGCAAAGTTTTCCTTTTCTCGGCAGAAACGGTCTGTCCAGAAGCGGAGGTAGAGGCCAGCCGAATTGTAGAAATATGGTCCCCCATCAAAAATCATGTCCTTGTCTTCCAACTTGTAGAATATTATTGTGAAGAAACCTTTGGAGCTTATATGAATCTCATAGTCTCCCTTGGGATTCCACCACCCCTTGATACAATGATTTAGGTCCTTTTATGAGGGCCAAAGACCTAGGAAGTTTCCTATGAGGGCATGGTCACTCATGAACTGCATGTGTTCCCCTATCCTGGTGGTTTTGATGATGTATCTGGGTGAAACCGACACTTGGCGGATACATTTTTCGGATATCCAGGATCGAGCTGCTTTTGGATGCGAGGAATCAACATCCATGTTCAAGTCTTTGCTAATATCCATCCCTTCCTGTAGATATTGGTCTTGTAGGTGCAATGGCGTCTCAAATGACGGTCTGTGTGCCCGCGATTTCTCCGGATATTTGGCAGTGACATTGTGATAGGAGGGGGCGGTTGTCCCCCCTTATGTTCCCATTCTCCTTTAGCGATCAGTACCAAGGTGCAGAAGCGATCAGAGGTGTGCAGAGGAGTTCAGACGTGAACAAGGTAGGAGGGTTGCTAGTGCATGTGAACCCTAATCTTACAGAGCTCAAAATATTTGGTATCCCCAATGTTTTGTTCTTGTGTCAATGTTAAACGTGGGGTGCATACTGCAATATTAGCAAGTAAGCCACATTAATAATAATATTACAATGTTATTAATATTAATATTAATAACATTGCAATATCATTGTAATATTAATAACATCAATATTGATATTGATATTGATATTGATATTAATTTCTATTTTAATATTAATATTAATATTTATCTTACATTCTAATATTATTATTAATAGCATTGTAATATTAACATAATTGAAAATCTTACATAATAATACTTTGATTTAATATGAAACTCTAACCATACTTATTTGTTTGTAGATCAAATAATACATATATAATAAAAAAAATTGCCAAGTGACAAATAGAGTAATACGGTAGTCACATACATATTTGTTTGTAATAACATTTGTATTAAATTATTGAGGTTTTCATATATATTAATGGGTTTTCAATATACTCGATGCATAGATCCTTACATTTTATGTTTCTTTAATCTAATCATTACATTTTATGTTTCTTTAATCTAATCATTATTGTATTTTTCTCAACCACAGTTATGGACAAGAGATAATTTTCAAAATTTAGTTCTGGCTCTATATCAAATTTCCAAACACGAAGAATACTTCACTCTTTTAAAAAATATCATCTTTGCTAGAACTGGCACAGAGTGCCACATATTTTACAGTACACTTTATTTTTTGTTAAGGATGAAGAATTAAATGTTGCAACTACAACATATTTGTGAAATGATTGGTGTTGATGTAAACTAGCCTTGCATGTGTCATGGATTGGTATAGTGTTTATATAGTTGCTGAATAAAATTGTGATGAACAAAGTTTCTTGATGAATAAAATTGTGATGAAAAAATGTTTTCTTAAATTTCAAAAGAGATTTTCTTATTATATTTGTTAAATTTCTTTAATATTTTATTAACATCTATTTGTGAAATATGAAAATATCATATGACCTTTTCGACAAAAAAATTTGTTTACTTCTTTTTTTTAAGCATGCACTTTAGTAAATTCAATAGTAAAATAATTATAGTTTGTATACTTGTTTCACAATTCTTCTTTCATGCATTGCTAACTAATATTTTTCCTTTGTTTTCTTATATATATATATATATATATATATATATATATATATATATATTTATTTACATAATATATTATGTATATATGGATGCAGAAAATTCATAGATTTTAGGATGGTGCAATTTCTAAATTATATGATACATATGTGGCATTAAGAATGAAACACAACTACAACTAATATATAAAAAGAAAATGCAAAATCTATCCTCCCAATAAAGGGATCTTACACACACCACAATGTACAAATTATATATATATATATATATATATATATATATATATATATATATATATTAACATAATTTATTTCATATATCTAGATGCATAATGGTCATAATTTCTAACATGGTGCAATATATACACTATATGATACATATGTGGTTTAGTTAAATGTTCTTATAAAAATAATAAATCATCATCTACAAAATAT
>ML776706.1:1527668-1537764 GCA_009831015.1 Picea engelmannii | reverse complement strand
TATATATATATATATATATATATATATATATATATGTATATATATATATATATATCAAGTAAATTTATTATCAATGTTGTTAGGAGAAGTATAACTCATTGTATACAAAGTAAAAGAATATTTTAGACATTGCATTGTGAATAACATTTCCCAACATGGCGATGCATTGAACATTTTCCAATGTCACAATGTGACGAAAATTTCTCAACATTACATTTTGACAACCATTTCCCTACGTTGCAAAAGAAAATGACGATTCTACAATGTGTCATGTTTTTTCCGACATCGAATTATCATGAACATTTCCCAACATCACATTGTAACCATGTTTCCCAAGATCGCAATATGTCAAACATTTCCCAACGTCACATTCTAACGAACATTTCCCAATATTGCATTGTGATGAACATTTCCCAATATCACAATCTGACGAACATTACCCAAAGTCACATTTTGACTAACATTTCCCATTGTCACAATGCGATGAACATTTCTCAACATTGCATTGTGAAGAATATTTGTTTGCATCACATTCTAACCCGCTTTTCCTAAAGTCGCACTGTGACAAACATTTCCCACCATATCCCTATGACAAACATTTTTGAACGTCACATTTTGTCAAAGATTTTCTAATGTCACAATGTCTCATTGTGTTGAACATTTCCCAATGTCACAATGTGCCGAAAATTTCCTAATGTCACATTCTGATGATCATTTTGCAACATCACAATGTGACAAACATTTAACAATGTTGCAATGTGATGAAAGGTTTCCTAGAATCTCATTCTAACGAACATTTTTGAATGTCATTCTAATGCCCATTTCCCAATGTTACAAAAGTAAAAGATGATTCTATAATGTGTCAAGTTTTTCTTGACATCATCTTATGATGAACATTTCCCATCATCACAATGTAACAAACATTTCCCAATGTCGCATTGTCACGAACATGGTCACGAACATTTCCCAATTTCGCAATGTCACAAACATTTTTCAATGTCACATTGTGATGAACATTTTCCAAAGTCTCATTGTCACAAGATTTTTCCAACATCGCTTTTTGACGAACACTATATGATGCAATGCATCCAAACCAATATAAATTTCACATACAATATTCATACCATAATGTTTCTCGGTTAGTGGTCCTGATATCCACTTTCATCATCATTATCCCTTGGCTATTTCATAGCCCATAACCTGCAGACTAGTCTGTAACACAAACTCATACATTTCTATGCATTATCATCATGTAATTGCATACTATTCTCATTTCAATTTGGTATCCCTGTACCGGTAAATTAACATCAAAGTTTTCCAATTAGAAATAGATCTCATAATATCCTATAATTCAATTTGGACACCCATTCATAAGATTATCATTTACCCAAAATAGATTCCATCATATCCAACATCATTCTAATAGTATCTTAAATATTCATAAAATTCTTCATTCTTACAATGTGTCGCATCATATACATCATCATCAATAACATTTAAACATTCATAAAATTTACATGCACATAATGGATTGCATCATATACATCATTATCAAATAACATTTGAACATTCATAAAATTTACATGCACGTAGTAGATCACATCATATACATCATCATCAAATAACATTTAAACATTCATAAAAATTCATAAATGTTAAAGTTTAAGTGTATCACTTAATAGTTTCACTGTGACTTAGAAAATAAAGTATATAGGCATCAGGTAATCCTGGCTGTCTAAGTCAAAAGGTGGTGTTACATACACCCCACCTTCGAGAAACATGTTCTCGAGGTGGTCAAAATAGTGAGGGATAGTCTTGCCGTAGTGTCTCAGCATCTTCCCAAGTAGCGTATCTTGGACTATACTTGTCCCGCTGGACCTTAACTTGGTCTACTAGACGATTCCTGAGCTATCGGACTCTACGGTCCAATATGCGTAACGGTTCTACCGTGAGGGTTCCCACATATGATACCTGCAATTCCTTCCAATTTAGTTTATGTGATTCATCAGCGACATAATGACGTAAAACAGATACATGAAATACATTATGAGTTTTATGCAAGTGGGGTGGCAGTATGAGACGATAGGCAATGGGTCCAATTTTCTCTTGGATCCTGAATGGTCCTATAAATCGAGGTGACAACTTTGTCCCCTTCCCGAACCATATGGTACTCTTATTAGGCCTGATACAAATCAAAACCTGGTCTCCCACTTCATAACTTCAGTCATTCCTGTGTGCATCTGCATAGCTTTTCTGCCTATCCTGCGCTTCCTTTAGTCTCTTCCTAATCTGAATCACCTGTTCCTCCATTTCTTGAATCAATTATGGCCCAATTGTTACTCGGTCTTCTAGTCTATCCCAACTCAATGGCGTTCTACATGGCCTCCCATACAAAGCTTCATAGGGTGGCATTCCGATGGAGCTATGATAATTGTTATTGTACGCAAACTCTACCAAAGGTAGGTACTTCTCCCACTGGGTTTGATTATCCATTACATACATACTAAGCATGTCTTCCATGACTTGATTTACTCTTTGAGTTTGCCCATCTATTTCAGGATGATAAGTTGTGCTTAATTTCAACTGAGTCCCCAACGCTGACTGTAAACTTGTCCAAAACCTAGAAGTGAATCTAGAGTCCCTATCTGAAATGATCTTCTTAGGTGTCCCGTGCAAACAGATAACCTCACTTACAAACACATGTGCCACATCAGTGACATCGTAAGTGTCTCTAACCGAAATAAAATGAGCACTCTTGGTTAACTTATCCACTATCACAAGAATGGCATTGTGTCTATGAGATGTGAGCGGAAAACCCACAAAAAAATCCATAGAGATGACTTCCCATTTGGACATAGGAACATCATGTGGTTGTAGGAGGCCTCCCGGGTGATGGTGGTCGGCTTTCACTTGTTTACATTCTAGGAATTTGGCGATGAAATGGACTACATCGCGCTTCATGCCTACCCAAAAGAAGAGCTTCCTCATATCTGCATACATCTTCTTCACACCTAGATGTGCACAATAAAGTGCTCTATGGGCTTCCTTCAGTATGATGCTTCGAATATCCCCATTCTCTGGGATGTACATCCTTCCTCGATATCTTAACAGTCTGTCTGTTTTCAGACTATATTCTTCATACTTTGGATCTAACTGCCTCCCGCTCTGGAGGTTTGAAGTAACCCTTAAATACCAACTGTCTCCTTGGAGTTGTTCCAACACACATTCGCTCAGATTTACCTTTAAGGTTACCAAGGAGAAGATACATGGTCTCCTACGCAGGGCATCTATGACCACATTTTCCTTTCCGTTGATGTATGGTATACCAAAATCGTACTCACTCATAAACTCACTCCATCACCTTTTCCTAGCATTCAGATCTCTTTGAGTGAAGATATGTTTTAAACTTTGATGGTCCGTTTTGAGCTCAAAGTTTCGCCCCACAAGATAGTGCCTCCAAAGTTTCATAGCTAGCATTACAACTGCTAACTATAAATCATGAGTCGCATATAGATCCTCATGTTTCTTCAGCTTCCTTGACGCATAGGCTATCACTCCTCCATCCTGCATTAGCACGGCCCCCAACCCTTTCTTCAAGGCATCCGTGCATATGGTGAAGTCCTTTTCCATATCCGACACTCGTAGAATTGACGCACTGGTTAGTAACCTCTTAAGCTCAATGAATGCACTATCACATTCTTCTGTCCATTCATACTTGACCCCCTTGCATTGCAAAGTGGTGATGGGTTTCACTATTTTTGAGAATCCTTCTACAAATATCCGGTAATAACCTGCTAGTCCCATGAAGCTTCTCACCTCATCGGCATTTTTCGGCACTGGCCACTCCATAATGGCCTTTACCTTTTCTGGGTCCATAGAGATTCCTTCGTCGGAAATGATATGACCTAAATAGTGGATCTCTTTCTGCAAGAAGGAACACTTCGACAACTTCCCATACAATTTGTTCTCTCTAAGGCAGGACAACACTATTTGCAAGTGTTCCTCATGTTCTCTTTCATTCTTGGAATAGATGAGGATGTCATCTCGAAAAACTTGTACAAATCGATCTAAGTACTTCTGGAGTACGTCGTTCATGAGGCTCATGGATACTGTTGTTGCATTGGTCAATCCAAAAGGAACTACAACGAACTCGTAATGTACAAACCGAGTTTGAAAGGCGGTTTTTGGGATATCACCTTCCTTAATTCTTAACTGATGATACCCTGATCGCAAATCGATCTTTGAGAATACCGCTGCTCCTTTCATCTGATCGAAGAGGTCATCTATTCGCGGCATCGGGTACCTATTCTTCATTGTATCATGGTTCAAGTCCCTGTAGTCTATACACAGTCGTAAGGATCCATCCTTCTTCCTTACAAAAATTATTGGTGTGCCCCAGGGTGAGACACTCGGCTTTATTAGCCCTAAGTCCAGCAACTCTTTCAACTGCATTTGCAATTCAAAAAGTTCTGGCACTGTCATCCGATACAGAGTCTTGGATATTGGTTCTGCACCAGGTTTTATCTCAATAGTAAAATCAAGCTCCCTCTCAGGAGGTAACCCTGGTAACTCGTTCGGAAAAACATCCTAAAATTATGACAATACCGGGTACTAATACAATGAGGGTCCCTTCCTTTCATTCACTGCTTCCACTACATAAAGTCGACACCCTTGTCTCAAGCATCTCTTAACCTTCATAGTGGATATAAAGCATAATGACACTTTTCTCTGTACACCCTGGATCTCTATTGGTCTTCCTTCATCATCGACACAAAGCACCCTCTTTGCGAAACAATCTACCAAATATTGATGAGCTGCTAACCAATCCATTCCTATGATTAGGTCATATTCCCCAAGAGCAGTGATGTATACTTTCAACCTGGTAGTACACACTCCCAGGTCTACTATACAATTATCAACACTAGGTCCTACCGCTTTTTTTTCCTTCGAAGCCATCTCGACTTGTTTAAAGTCATCATGCTCGTAGGCTGCCAACCCACTATTTTCTAATGTAGATGGTGAAATGAAACTATTTGTCGCACCAAAATCAAACAAAATCTTAACATTGATATGATTTAGCGTACCTGATGACTCCACCACCGTGGATTGATGTTGGGCCTGGCGATTATTAAACGCTACGTAAATCTGGTGGCTGCTACTTGCTCTCCCCATCGGTGCCTTTCCTTCTCTATGCACAAACACTGATTGTAACTCTGGGCAGTCATGCTGGTAATGGGGTCCTCTGCACCCCCAACAGGTAACACGAGATTGAACTTGTGCACTTTTATGTGTCTATCTCTGAAATGAGTTCCTTCCCATGGAACCCTTGCCCCTACTCGTTGTTCCCTGAGATGGTCGTGATCTTGTCTGCACCGTTGGCGATGAACGAGATGCTACACTCACTACCATTGAAATCCATGCAGCTACTGTCCTTGGCATGACTCTGTTACCATATGGCGGTGGCCTTGAGCCCCCTCCCCTAGGAAATATCCTCGGGGCCTTCCCTACGAATCCAAGGCGATGCGGAAATGTCAGTCTTCTACCCCCGGTTAAGTTCATGTGTTCTTCCACATAGTGCGCATTTTCCACTGCCTCCGCTACTCAAGACGGTTTCCACATCCGCACCATAGCTCTGATGTTAGGGTTCAATCCATAGACGAAGCGCTATGCCTGTCATTGGTCATTATCCATATACGACACATATTTGACCAGTTCCATAAACTTGATCTCATATTCTTCTACAGTTCTATTTCCCTGTACTAAGGCATGAAATTCCCCTACTTGTTGTTCCTCATAGTATGGTGGTAGATATTTCCTTCGAAACCTCTCTGCGAAAATTTCCCAAGATACTGTGTCTGGGGTAAGGTAAAGTTGTGTTTCCAGGTTGCCCCACCATTTCAAGGCGCCGTCTCTTAACTGAAAAATGGTGATCTTTGCCTTTGAGTTGGACACATAGTCCGTTAAGGCAAAACACCTTGTCATGCCTTCCAACCATGCTTTCACGCGTTCACTAGCGCGACCCCTGGGAAACTCCAGAAGTTTGATCTTCTGTAATTCTTGCATGATGTCCTCAGGTGGAGGTCCTCCCCTTGAATCCCTTGACGCTTCTGGATTACCCATTCCAGACGGTGGGGGTTTCACTTCAATCCCTGCCGGTTGTCACCCCTTTAAAGTTTCATTAATGGCTTCCAACGGGCGCAGTATGAGGGCTAGTTCGGGTGATGGTGGTGGTGGCACTGGCGGTGTTGGCGGTGCTTGCGACGACACTCCCCTGCCTCGATTCCCTCGAGTCTTGACCATCTTGTATGCTTTGACCTGCATCAACCAAAGTTGTCAGGGTGAGTTCGAGGATGTTTCAAATTGGTGCTACTCAAACTAGAAATAGGGTTGGCGTAAGTTTTCTTTACTTGTCTGTAAATAGACATTACTCCATTAGGGGATTGGCTAGGTTAGGGTTAGGATTAAGCGTCTAATCTTGATTTCTTCGCCCCTACGAAAAGGACTATTGGTTCCCTTTCCCTGTAGCTATGCTAGCCTTGCGCCTTACTCGCCACTTCCTATGCTTACTCTCCTAGTGAATATGTCGCCTCCTTCCCACTGGTCCTAGTCTAAACCCTTTTAACTTTTTTCTTACAACTTGATTAAAGTGACTTCCGACCTTATGTTTATTAATTTACGCTGAAAGGCGTACACCTATTGACAATGGGCACAATTAATGGTCTTTTAATCTTATTTAACCTTAAACCATTATCGGATGGCTATGTATTGAAGATGCTGGCATATTTTTAGTCATCCTCCAAAATCAATGGGTCAGATTTATTGTTCATAACTTTCTTGCATTTATCAAAGCATCCGTTAACATGTTTACTTTTTTTTTTTTTTTTTTTTACATTTACCTAATCACATAAAAAAATGTTGTAAGGTTATATAATTACCACGTTTAATGATTAAATAGGATTGAACCGTGGCATCTAAATAGTTATCCACAACTGTGAGCCACGTTTCGGCGCTCACCAGCACTGTGTACCTTTCGGCGTTAGTGTTCTTCTTAAGACGCTTCGCTTGGTGGGTGGTCTTGGGTATGACAATTAAAGTATTTATATGTGAAATTATTTGTAAAAGTCACATCGTGTGGTGTGTTGGCAAGGCGGACTTTGTAAAGACTTGACCGGTGGGGAGGTCTGGGGTTCCATCGTCGTGGACTCCATAAATTTTTCTTAGCCCTATATTATTAAATTATTTAAATTAAAAATTATAATTATATATATATATATATATATATATATATATATTTAATAATTTAAATTTACACTAGCGTATTAAAACCTTTAAAAAAATTATAAAACTAAAATTTAATCAACATAAAAATAAAAATGAAAATTTAATTATTCAAAAGGGTGTATTAATATTTTTAAATAAACTATTAAACTAAACATTAATATATATAAGAAAAATCCTTGGCATTCGCTGGCAGCCTTTAAGGTCGGGCTTCTAGCATGAGGCCCACGTGCCCAGCCTCTGGCTCTCAGTACCAAACACCTATCTCTCCCAACCTTAAACGCGTCCTTCACTTCCACGTCCTTCCTCTGCCGCCTCTCCACTTTGCTCTGTCCCTCTCGATAGGCTCAATGCCCGTCTCAGAGCACTGTGTATTACATTTTGCATTTGTGTAGCTCCTCGGCCATGGTTGGGCTTTGCGTACCTCATATGAGGGAAAGAAATATGAATTCACAACAACTAGCTTTTCAAGGCCATTGATATCTAAATCTAGGGTTTCTAAGCCCGATTTCAGGAGGGTTTTCTCTTGAGGGATTGTTTCTTCATGAAATTCATCTAACAGTTTCTGGATTTTCTGTTTGGTCTCCGAGAAACCTTTCAAGAATAAATCAACCGATTCAAATACGGGGCAGATAGGGTTTCAAATTTATGTGATTGGGATTGCTGAAGACGAGCGTTGTTTAGATCTGCGAGGAGTTTGAGCATTGCTGCATGCTTCTTCTCTTGAATGAATGTTGCGGTTTCCCCATCGCTTCCATTGACTTCGCCCTTACTTAAATCTTTATCTGGTGCATTCTCATCCGTTTCAAACGAATCAACTAGCGTTCAAACGGGGCATGAATGGTCGAACGGGCATCAAATCGTTTCCTCGATAATAATGGCAGCAAAGAAAAAGGAAAAGGTAGTGGAATATTTATTTAAGTGGAATTCTCATGTGCTTCAATAATATTTTGACGTAGAGATCAATGTGTATGGCATGCGGAAGTCCTTGGGTCCGTTGTTTCGCTTATCTCCCGAGTAATAAGGGCCCCGAGAAACTTATACTGATGTTGGGTCTCAATCTGGCTAAAATACTAGCTTTTCGAGTATGTTAATTGGTCGTGAGTTCTGTCCGTTAGTGTAGATTTATTTTCTGTCAAGACGTATGGTACAAGCTTTCAGTGTGTTTTGAATTAGTTTCAATTCAGTTTACTGTGTTCATCTTTCAAGGTTTTTATCATGTTTGATTTTGAGTCAATGTGTCATTGAAAGAGTCCTCTTAATTAGTATTGTATGGGTCATTAAAAGAAGTAAAATCTAATGTATTCCATAATGTCATAAAAAAAGCAGAGTCTAACTTATTTAGGTCTGAACGTTTCAGAGACATAAAATCAAATCCAAAGTCAATTTTCGTCCAAGTTTTGCTCCTAGAAAAGTTTTATAGGTTGCAGATTTCATCCTTAGATTCTGGGATTCTCAGCATCCTATAAGGGGAAGGTCTGATGGGAGCCAATGATATCTCTCACGTGTGCACTCAGGCCTAGTAGTTCAGTCCTTCCATTTTCAAACAGATTCAACCTTGATGAAGAGGGCCGAGTAGAGAGACAAGAATGTGTTGTTGTTGCTTCAAATTTTATACGCAATTTTTCTTTTAACACTATAAAATTAAAATAACATTTTTATATTAAAAAAAAAACTTACATATATATTTGTTTAATATTTTATTTTGCCATTTCCTGTATGCCCAACTGGAAACAAGGGAGAAAACTATCTTCCTGGATTCAAGTGCGTTGTAGCAATGAATGGCGTAAAATATGATTCATCTCCGGAATTCAAACAAAAAATGACAGGAAAGATTTCTGGAACTCATGCAGCTATTGAAGATTTGCTTAATCAAGGAAGCTTCTTACCTCTCCAGTTCAAAGTAAGTTTTAGTTCACTCGTATGAAGTGCCTCTTTTACCTTGTTTCCTATTTCGTTTAAATTTTCTCCCATTGTTGTTGTTGTACCGAAAGTCCCAAAACAAGAATTCTATTATGTTTCTAGTCTGAAACGATTAAAATTTGTGATCCCTTTTTATTGATAAAATTTAGCATTTGAGGCACATTGTGCTCCAGTGACATATGACTTGGCAGTAGATGGTTTTCTTTGCCACTTTGCTGAACCCTGGAAATGACTTCTTGTTTATAATACGATTTTCGTTTCTCTGTGAGTGTTGAGTATCCTCTTCCCTGGATGAAAACTTTAAAGCATATGTAAATTCCACAGTCCTTGTTTAATTAGCCACTTGTAATCAGTTCGGTCAAATGGCGAGTATGTGTCCCCAATAAGGATGGAGCCTTTGTCAATCTGGCGCAGAGTTTGCTCACTGATTCTTGAACTAACCATTGGACCTCATTAGCTTCTTTATGGAAAAATGGGTTGTTCCTGATCAATGATCATTGTCATTGTCAAGGCCTCTTTAGATCTATTAGTGTAGCTGCTCCATTGCATCACTTTACCACCATCATGATTTGAAGATTCTAGATGGTGATGTTGTGTGGAATGCACCTAAATTTGTTTATTGGAAGATTGCTATAATTGTCAATATCTAGAAATGTTAACTAGTGTCTTCATGGTTGTTTCTGGGTCTGTTGTGGGTGCCATGTTGAAAATATTTAATTCTTTGTCTTAGAGTTCTATTTTAAGTAGAAACTTTAATATTGCAAATTTTTGGAGGTAGAATCTGCCATGACATGAACAGAGGAATTTAAGCTGAACAATCCTAATAAACTATTGAAAGAAAGGGCATTACATTTTGATAAATTTTACTTTGGTAAATTTGTAATGCATTTTTTTT
>ML776706.1:1499170-1527646 GCA_009831015.1 Picea engelmannii | reverse complement strand
TTTTAATTTCTACGTTTGGTTTGGTTTGTAGGTTAAGCGGGATTGGAGCTAGAGCTTGGAGCTGGGAACTTGGCCCATAGGCCCAGATTTCAAACTAAGATGCTTTGATACCATATGTAGGGGCCGAATAGATTTAAACATCATTTTATTTCATAAACTAAGGTAGTAACTTCATAACAGAATAATAATCTTCATAATAATAATTCAGTAACTTAAATTTAACAACGAATAATAAATTTAATAACTGATTAAAACAATGCATAATTTTAAATACCTGAACCTAATGCTAATAACCTTATGTTTGTCTTCTTTCCTTCTTGATTGTTGCTGCACTTTAAAAAACTACCCAAAACCTAGTTCCACCCTGCCAACTAGGTAACTTCTTAGCCCCAGGATATCATATGGATATCCTGGCCCCCGTGCCCAAAACCTACAGCAACCCCGGTGCCTGACTCATACAATCCCACCCCAAAATTTCACTTCTCTCTGCAAATCCCAGAGCTCCCAAAATCCCTCCCCCAATTTTCCGTAGCATCCTTCTCCCCCACCTCCTTCCCCTCCATATCCCTCCTTCACCGACTTCCCCCTCATTTACTTCCTACCTAACCCATTTATTACCTTCTTATCCTTTCGTTGTTAATGCCCCTTATCCCCTTTATTATTATTTTATCCTCATGTAGTTAATATGTTATCCCTTTTCGGGTACGTAACTTTATTTAATAATATAATTTATTATCCTCCTTTTATTTCTTTACCTTATTAATTAATGAGTTAATTAATACTTAAATTAATCATTGACAATCATGAATAACTAATTAATAATAATTAATTAGTTAATGTTATTTTAAGAAATAATTATTGTTTAACTAATCTTTTAGGATAGTTAGATTATTAAATTAATTATAATCAATAATCCTATATGTCTATTTAAGCAGTGTCGTTACAAACATTTCCCAATGTTGCAATGTCACAAACATTTCCTACTATATATATATATATATATATATATATATATATATATATATATATATATATATATATATATATATAATTTTCCATTGTCATAAACATTTTCAGTTTTCACAATGCAATGAAATATCTCCCTATGTCACATTGTGATGAACATTTCAAATATCAATATATAACAAATTATGTTACATGCATAGTCATGGCCATGGTCATTTGTGGTGAGTCATAGCCATGGTTATGATCATGGTCAACCCTATTCATGATCATGAATAGTTTTTATCATAGTCATAATCAATTGCAGCTAACTATGATCATGGTGAAGCATAGTCTACCATATCAACCATGCTTAGAGTCAACCATAGTCAACCACTCCAATGGTCAACCATCATCATAGTCATGGTCAACCATGGAGTTATGGTTTAACACAATTAACCATACTCATTTAAGTGATAACCATGTTTAAATATATTAATAAATAATATATATTATTAATGTTTTAATACATTTATAAATAATATATAAATAAATTAATAAATAATATTTATTATAAATGTATTAATACATTTATAAAGTATTATTAATGTATTATTAATGTATTATTTATTATTATCTATATACTTTATTAATACATTAATGTATTATGAGCAATGTATTATTAATATATTACTTTATTACCATATTAATACTTTAATAATGATTTTTTAACAATGTATAAACATATTTATTATAGAGGGCTTCCTATACTAAAACCATTTTTTTTTTTATGTTTTGTTGATTTAAAAAAAACTTTTGACATGGTTTATAGAAAAAACCTTTGGAATAGGTTGGAAGAGATCAAAGTGCCTCTCGAGTTGAGAGTTGCTGCAATAAGGATCATGACCAACCATGATCATGGCCAACCATAATCAAGCATGGTCATTGTAAATTATTATATTAATACTTTAATACTTTAATAATATATTACTAAATTATCGATACGTTTTTAATGTATTAATGTATAAATAAATTAATATTTAATATTATTTAACAATATTAATAATAATAAATTCATTATTAAAAATATATTTAATGTATAAATTAATTAATGTATTAATGTATACATTAATTAATACTTTACATTATTAATGTATTAATACTTTAATAATGTATTATTAAGGTATTAATAATTTAATAATGTATTGATACTTTTTTTAATGTATTAATTTTGTAATCTTAATGTTTTAATATTAATATTTATGTTTTAATATAAATACAAATATTAGTATGTTAGTATATTAATAATATTAATAAATACATTATTAATGTCCCCAAGGTGTAGGACAGTCGGTGACGGAGTGTGTTGTTAAGCCACTCCGTGTTGTTAAAGTCACAGGTTCGAAACTTGCGGGGACAAAAAATCCAACCATGTTAAGGGTTCGTGTGGCTGAGGCCGGGTGCGATCCCTGGGTGATTTTGACGGCTTAGATGCCCCTGAGTCGCGGTTTCTCAAGCCACAGGTTAATCGCGTACCCAATAGGTCTCGCACAAATTAACAAACAAAAAAAAAATACATTATTAATAATAATGTATTTAATGTATGAGTTAATTAATGTATTAATGAATAAATAAATTAATATACCTTACATTACACATTAATGTATAAATAAATTAATACATTAGATTACTAATGTATCGTTCAATTAATAAGGTACTTTATAAATTAATGTAAATTAATATTTTAATTTATAAATTAATGTAAATTAATATTTTAATTTATACATTACATTAATACAATACATCAATGTATCATTACATTATTAGTGTATTAATATTTTAGGAGTATATTAATTAATAATGTATAAATTTATTAATTAATTAATACATTGCACTATTAATGTATCAATCAACTACATTATACATTAATATAACTTAATACTTTAATTTATAGATTACATTTATATATTATTATTATTATTATTATTATTATTATCTAATGTAATGCATTACATTAATATATATGTGATTAATTTATATACATTAATATAATATTAATGTAATAATTAATTATGTATTAATATATTAATGGTGGTCCCAAAGGCATGTCATCATCAAATAGCAATCACCACTCTATAAAAGTGGTTGATATACGTAGATCAACGTCATTAGTTTGGAAAGATGAATAAAAAAAGCATATAGACAATCAACCACTTTTATAAAACGGTTGTTGCTAGTCATAATTACTAATAGATAGGATTGATTCTACCATTAGAACTCATACCGTTCCAACTATTAAATTGTGTGAAATTGTGTGGACACTTGGCGTTATGGGGTTTGGATCACAACCTATGCTTCTAGGAAACCTCTGTCTTGGCACCTTATTAATGTTGACTTGAGACTTGGCTGTTGATGTAACTCTAAACCATCTTAATCCAAAGGAGTCAAACAGACATAGGTAAAGATCTCTATCATGAACAACTAAATGTTACATTCAAATTTGTTAGACACATTCCAAACAATGCATTGTACACCAAAACCATTAGTGTGGCTAGCCACCATGAACACAAAAAAAGGTTTTGTTTAGACCACGTCAAGTCATTTGAAAATATAAATCGATTATTATTTTTTAAGATAAAATTATATGGAAAAAACAAATGAAGACAGGTTCCTCTTATTTTTGGAAGTGGGGTCAAAGAATTGATAAAATATTTGTAAAGATATTTTTAAATGAAATTTCAAATTTTAGTCTATGAAAGATAATGTTTGGGGATGGATAATATTTAATGGTATAAATTTGAGTAGAGAATCAAAATTTAAGAGAAACATTTATTAATGGAAGTGAGGAAAGCATTAATGGAATGGAAAAAATGAGAAAATAGATAATAATTTAGAAACTTTTATTTTATCCTAATTGATATCTTTGACTCATTATCATGGAGGTTTTACTTAGTGAAAAAAATGAAAAATTAAATAATAATTTACAACCTTTTATTTTATCCAAGTTGATATCTATAACTCAGTGCCATGGAGGTTTTACTTAATAAACCTATGGAATAATACCTACACTAATGAGGAATGAAATAATACCTCTAATTTATTCTTTACAACCTTTTATTTTATCTTTGTTGATATCTTTGACTGAGTGTCATGGAGATTTTACTTATTAAACTTACGGGATAATACATACACTGATTGTGAATGAAATAATACCTCTAATTTATTCTTTACATTGCAATATAGTATTGGCAATTCCTCCTCACAATATATTTTTCAAAATAAAATAAATCTTTATTTTATTTAACTAGTATGAATATGAGTTGTATTAAAAGAAGTATTGGTAATTCCTCTTCACAATATATTTTTCAAAATAAAATAAATCCTTATTTTATTTAATTAGGATGAATATGAGTTGTATTAAAAGAAATATATGACTACATTATATAACATAACAATATATATAAATAATTAAATGTTTGATAAATAATATTTAAAAATAACCAAATTTGTCAAAATTCCTCCAACAAACTAAGATTTTTTTATAGTTTTTTCCATGGAACTATAGAACATGAAACTTACGAATTAGTGTAGTTAAAATCTTATTTTGTAGAATAAAAAATGTCATTTTTTTTATAAAGACATTTTCTATGTCGGATTATTGTGTTGCATTATCATATTCCATATAACCTTCCTCTTCTCGACTATATCATCCTCCTTGACAACTACTATCAGATGCCTAATTGAGACTTTTGGAAGAGTATTCAATGCATGAGAGCTCATTGCTAAAACCACAATCAATTGATACTACATGTTAAGGTCTACTCTAAGTTTCTCCATTTTTCTTTCTTAGATGGTCACACTTACTTCCAATTCTGCATTTCTAACTAATTGACCTTAAAGCTAACTAGTTAAAACTTTTAGGATGCATGCATATGTTAAATTATAGAAAACTAGTCGAATCTTACTAAATCTTAAAAATCTAGCTACAAATTTTTGGTGATCGTTTTTTAAAATATTCAAATTTATAAGGATTTTATAGAGTTTCTAGAAACTTTTGGTTATTTTTAAAGTAAAATAACTTTATCCTATATATTTTTGGTGAATAATTTTACAAAAAATGGAAATGGACAGATCTTTTTTTGAAAAAAGCACGGAAAATTATACCAAAGGAGAAATTTAGGCCCTAACATTTTCCGTGAAGCTAAGAGAAAAATATATCTATAAGATGGGAAAATATACCTATAGGTTCTCTATTTGGTATGGAGTACTTCTCTTAGCCCATCTAAAATATGAAATTTTTCCCGGAGCATGAGTAACATGTTGGTGATCCTCGATGATAGGGGACTCCAAAATAACATAGCCAAAACAACTCGAAACACCATAGGGTAAACAATCATTGCACTAGAGGTGAGATGAGCCTAATCCCACCTTTGTGAGTAGGCGAGACCCACAATCCTAATACACATTAAATACTAGGAATCGATCAATTAGAGATATCACAAAGATGACTACATTGAATCTTCGATGGAAGTGAGGAGGAACCACAATCCTACGTTTTCCAAACAAATCCATCTCATCAATATTTAATTCAATACTTCAACTAGGCTTGTGGACATGAATGTCGAGTTTGGAGAGAGGGATTATTGTAATATCACGTATCATCCACATTGACGGTATCTGCCACTTCTCCATTGATTTGTAGTACATGTCAATTCTAATTTTGATGTCAAAAATTTCATGGAATGTAAGCTAGCAACGAGCTTCCTCTAGTTTTTCTTAACATTCCTTGATTGATTTGTACCCCTTTATTTGACATTTGATTTGCATGGGTATTGAGATTTCTAAAAATGGGATAAAACTTAGTAATGTTAAAACTCAACATAATCACTTGGGTTCTAAGAATTAGTCAATACATTCATGTGGAATGTAAGGGGACTGAGTTTCACATTCATGAAATAATGGTTGTGAAATCACCAATAACTATAAGGGATGTGATCTTCCTAAATTTGAAAATGTTTAGCAATTACTATAGAGGCAAGGCTTCTTCTTGATTTTTTATGGAGTCACACAAACCTCACGCATAGATTATTTCACAATTTCCCTTTGGGTTAAGAACACCCCTCCACCCACACCTATCACCCAAAAAATAAACCCCTATTTTCAACAAATATTATCAGTACAATTTTATTTCACAACAATTATTCTACATCTTATTATTTCTACCGCTAATATGTCTATCCCAATATTTTGTATACATATTTGACATCGACTGTAGAAAATGTTGTTGATGATATGATGTTTGAGCTTTGAGTTAGGATCATGAAACATTCTTCATAGGAATTAAAACACCATTTCATCTTTAGATACATGTACTAGAAAACATATGGTCATTCCCATTACTTATTTTTAAATATTTATGGCTAATCAATATTTTTTATACGAAACATGGACTAGATATGGGCAACCTACTACTTCATTTCATGAGATCTTTAACTTCAAAAAAATAACAAAAATAAATATAGTAAAAATGATAACTCCACTCCACAACAAATTGAACCAAAAATACTTGATGAGTTAAACCCCAAATATCCATACTTTAACTTCACTAAAAAAAAATATATTAAATTCAATTTAACTATTTTTAAGATCTAGCACGTGATATGATGCTACTTTACAAAAAAATCCCTCATGCTAACCATAGTGCCTCTATCCAAAATGCACTCTTACCTAGGAAATAAAGGGGCGTGAATTACCATTTTAAACAAAAACATTCATTCATTAGCTTTGTTAAAACCATTCTCTAACGTGGAAAAGGAGATGGCCTCTACTCCAACCTCTCGTAAACCCTATTTTTCTTAATAATAGAAGAATTTAAAATAATAATAAAAAAAACTCTACGCCAAAAGCAAGTCAAAATCAATGAACATTCATAAAAAAAATTCTACGAAGTATTTGTACGAAGTATTTGTACTTCTTCAAAGATGGCTCACGAGAGAGGATAATGTTCAAAATTCAAATTGGATGATCTACAAAGAATCTACTATCAATTTTCTTTTTAATCCATCCAAGAAATCCACAAAAAAGTCGGGGTGATGAGTACGGCATTTGAGCAAGTGCAGAAAAGTCGGAGGTGATAAGTAAGACATTTGAGTAAGTACAAAGCCACACTCACAATTTTGAAATGGAATTCCATGGACCCATTCTCTTGATCCATATAGTGATGGTCAAATATACGACTTTGATTCATTAAATCTCAATACGATCTCCTTTTCTACACAATTGACTTTGATATTTTATATAATTATCAAAAGACATCTCACTTTCCCATCTTCAATCGTTTTTATATGTTTAAATGTTTTAGTGGATTTTCGTTTTCACATTTATCCAATAAAATATGCCAATAATATTTGTATTATATTTTTTTATATATTTAAATGATTTTGTAAGATTGATAATTTTTCCGTTTATTAAAAAAAAAAAATTATTAAACAAAATCATTCATGTTTAGATGGATTGCGAACATTATTTTATGTTAATATTTTATAATTTATTTAAATATTTTTTATTTAGACCAGGAAACACTCCGCTCTAAACCTAAAATAATAACATTTTGTGGCCATTATTTCTTATTAACATTAATTTAATTTATTGGAGTATACATTATTTTTATTTATTCAAATATTTTGGAAGTTACGAGGGAATATATATTTTTAATTCGAAAGTAATGAAACATAACTATCCACTATAAATATTTTGTTATGTCCTATTATCATTATTTTAATTTATTCGAATATTTTGTAAGTCACAAGGGAATATATATATTTTTAGTTCGAAAGTAATGAAAAATAACTATCCACTATAAATATTTTAGAAAACAAATATTCTATTTCAACTTTTAGAATCAAATCATGTATTGTTTCTGCCGTCAGATATGTTATCAGCGGTAGCGGTAGAACTGATTGGTTCACATTCCCTATCTGCAGTACATATATTGGCTATCGTATTGCTTTCTGGATTTCTGGATGTGACAAAATTGGCTATCGTATTGCTTTCCAATGGCTTTCTAGTACTAAGACTCCACGTAAATTGCATGCCATACAAAACTGCATGCAACATTCAGTGGAATGACTCGCTGGTCTCTTATAATAAGTCCACTTACTTATTATTTTTCTAGTTATTAGATATTGTTAAAACTCCATATTTATCACCACGGGACATATAATATTGGCATTAAAAAACATCACAGTTTGGCGTACATCTTGTAAAATGATGACGTTGTGCATAACTCATTCGTGATGACGTTGTGCATAACTCATTCGTTCGACACCTTCCATATTATTTAGATAAACGCAAAATCGATAAGATACACATAATTTTACTAATTTTTCACTATCTGCACTACTTAGAAGAAAAAACAAATTAAATTCATGTACAATACTATGTTTATTAAATCAAGTGTGATTATGTTAACAAAGACCAGACCAATATTCTTAATTTATTAATGCACAATCCCATATATTTACAAAATATAGTATGATAATTGGTACAAATCTCAATGGACTTAATTAATGAGTTTTCACTATCCTAAACTGATTATCTCTTGTTTGATTATTGGGGCATTACTCTATGGTGATTTGGTCTGACATCTATTTAAAAACATCTTTCATATGGTTTATTTGTCTTTGGTCTTAGATAAAAACAATCTCATGCTATTTCCATTCTCATCTCTCTATTGAAAAGGTTATTCAATTTTCATTACTTCCATTATTGATAAAATTTTCTTGGGGAAGAATGAAGAGAAGAGGGTTTTTTAAGAACTTGATTTCATTAGACAAAAAGGGGCATTAAAGAGAAATTAAATGCAAGCAAACATGACTTAGAATTTGTACTTCATAGCAAGGTATGGATTCATTTCTAATATTTTCTTCTTGTTAATAGTATCTCATCTCTTCTAACCCCAAACACCTATATAGTTTTTGTGGATTTGATGATATTATCTATACACATGTTTTAATCTCATTTAATTTTGTAGAGTAAGAATGATTCTTAATTTGTTGAGTAAGAAGTTAGATCTAGGGATTTGTAATTTGTAGAGTAAGAATGATTCTTTGTTGGCCTTGTGTATGGGTATAGTGGATCTGGGACTTTTTTCTTGTTTGGTATAATAATTAAAAAACTTGTTTTCATCCACTAGCCCTCCAATTAGATAATCATAATTTAGTATTTTGATTGTACAAGGTGTCTCACTAAGACAAATTGTGAGGATTCTATTCCCACAATTGTTAGTTTTTTATCTTTATGTCTCATTTCCATTACATCGACACTCCCCATAACATCAAATATTCCATCATGACTACTTATTAGTTTCTTTGTTATTAAATTATACAACTAATAATACTTTATCTAGTTATAGTTGCAACAAACAAAAATACATTTTCAGCTTTGTCATTAAGTTTTTGTTTCTGATGAAGTGAGCAGGATGAAAATACAAAACTCAACCAAGAAACTTAAAATGAGTCCCACTTGGATTTATTTCACTCCAATCCCCTTATGCCACCATGCACTTCACATTATTCATGTGACCCTAATTCAATAGATAAAATCATGTAGGTACAACTTCCTCCCAAAGATATTTTGGAAGTCCCTTGGCATTAAGCATACTCTATGAAATTTCAAGGATTATTTTTCTTTTGTGTTACACAACTTAATTTTCGTGAGTGATATAACTTGTAGTGATAGATATGGATATCGGTGGCCACCCACTGATCCGAATTATTTTCGGCATGAAATGAGAGTGGATATATAATAAAGAAATGCGCAGAGATATCACGTATATCCAATAATATAACATAAATATATCAGAGATGAAACCATAAACATAGAGATACAGTAATACAAAATTTCTATTAATGGAAGAAATGTACAAAGACTGTAAAAATACAGAGTGAAAGACTCACTAGAATGGTGGAAACTTATCTCTGAGAAGAGATGTGACGGCTACTCGCATTCACCAAAAGATGATTACAATGAGGCTCTAAAGGCCTTTTTACAATAAACAAGAATGCCAAAAGGCCTTTTTAAAATAGTAAATTGCTAAATTTGCCAAAAAACTGTTTTGAGCCAATCAAAAAAGGTGGGTGACCACCGATATCCACCTAGATCACCCACCTATTCTAACCGGCTCACATGTAGTTTTCATCATTGGCAGTTATTTCCTATATTTTCGAGTCTTAAACTTTCGGGGCCGTTTTGAGGCCCTAAACAATGTTTTTAGAGCTCGTCGTAGTCACACTATAGATAAAGTTAGAGTGTGATGGAATAATGTGTATTCCTTTGATAGACCTTTCCAATGGGATATTGTGCGCCTAAAACGAAGATCATATGAAAAAGTTACAACCCCGAGAAGTTTTTATACCAACTTACCCTATCGGGGCCCACATGAATTTTAGTGCTTCATCTCTACATTGGGGATGCAAACCTTTTGTATTTTCATCTTCTGGGGGATATGTTTTTGGATTTTTAGGAGTTTTCTATTTATGTTAAAAAGTCCTTTCCAGCCTCATTGTAATCAACTTCTTGCGAATGAACGTAGCCATCACATCTCTTCTCAGAGATAAGATTCCACCATTCTAGCGATTCTTTCACTTTGTAATTTTACAGTTATGTACATTTCACTCATTAGTATAAATTGTGTATTATTTTATATTTGTGCCTCTTTTTATATATATCTGATATATCTTTGTTACATTATTGGATCTCTTGCAATATCTCGGTATATTTATTTATTATATATCTCCTCTCAATTTGTGCCCAATACAAAATCTGAATCAATGTTATAAGAGAAGGATTCTCTTGGTCATATTTTAGTGCATGCCCCTGACGAGGTTCGACTATAGAAAGTTTAGTCTTGATCATGTCCCTCTTGAGGAAAATCGCTCTCGCACACAAGGAAAAGCTTCCATGCAGGAAGAAAAGAAAAACGACGGAGTAGAAGATTCTATTAATCTATTCCTATAGAAAGGTCTCACGTGACAGAGGGATGAAATGATGGGGATTTTTTCCCAAATCCTTCGACAGCTGTTGATAAAAATAGATGCATCTTCATCAAGAAACCACTTTGGAGGCATGTCTCTCTTTAAGGTACAAGTTAATTTTGATATTCCTGTATTTGAAGGTCAGATAGATGCGAATGCTCAGGAAAAATGTTTAAATATGCTAGAAGGTTATTTGTCTCTACACATTTTTTTTGACAAGGAAAAAATCACCTTCACACTCCTTAAGGATCTCCCCCATGTCAAAAATTGATGGGAAACTTACTGTGAGAAAATTTCCACAGAGGAGTTTGGAATGTTTGAGGTCGAACCCACCTGGGAATCTTTTGTAGATGTTGTCAAGTATTAATATTACCTTGTTGGCAACTATGAAGACTAGTAAATGAGATGGATCACGCTACATCAAGAGAGTGGCCAAACAGTGTTAGATTTCACCAACACCTTCCATATCTTGCGCACCAAGCTAGGTATCAAATCTTTTGAACGCCATTTAGTTCTAAAATATTGTTGGGATCTACACAAGTACATTCAAACTGAAATGGAGTTTTTGACTATCTCATCATTAGGAGATGCTTATCGATATGATATCAAAATGAAGTCTAAATTTAAGTACCAGAACAAATGAAAGTTTGGGTCTACAAATCCTCAAAAACCAAAGTATGAAAAATATTACCCTCACAAATAGTCTTCCGAAAACCAGTCCAAGCCAAAGGAAAATAATGGTAAGGGAAACACAAAGAATGACACTGAAAAGTGGTACGATTTCCACAAAATCCCCTAGCACAACACCGATTAATGTCGCTCAAAATATTCATTGGTGGATCAAATATCTCACACGACAAAGAGACAAAATGATGGATGATATCTTCATACAACACCATAGTCATAGCCATACAACATCGGGTGGCTTTACTAGGGACGATATCTATGTGTCAACCAATAGTGTCACATGTTCTACAACATTAGGCCCTTCAAGGATGGGGTGTTGTGTAATGTTTCCCGCTTGGATGTCTGTGATGTTCTTTTGGGCTAGCCATATATGTGGAAGTTCCATATTGCTTATGAGTCTTGACCCCATAGTGTCATTGTTACTCTGGGGGATTATCTCTACAGGATACCAGAGGTAGTTTTGACTATTGTTTCAACATAACAGTGTAAAAAAGTTGTCTCTCATATGATAAAGTTTAGATTCTTTGTGATTCGTGTAGGAAGTGAAAAGAAGGACATTATGACCACTATGACCTCGGTTCAAGCCCCCTCCATCCACCAGAAGTAGGTTGGAAAAATTGAAACAAAGAAAAATGATTCCTTCTGAACACATTCATCTCATGTAGTCAGACTGGTTAAAAAGGTACAGTCCCTCTAACATCTGGTTTGCGACATCCTTCCACAATCCAGGCAGAACAATTTCTCTAGCAAGGAAAGTTGTGTTGATACTGAGAGGGGGGTGTATCAATATCAAGTAAAATTTAAACATTTTTTCAACTTATACTTCAACCATATTATACATTCAATTATATCCAATGAAAAATGAACAATAGTAGAAGAGTTACACCAATACACTATAATAAACCATGCATAATATATGAGAAGTAATCAATAGTTATTGTTCAAGGGAAGATACATATTCCAAGTTCAAGGGAGGGACAAACCTTCAAGGAAAGATACAATCCTCCAAGCTAAAGAAGGGGGTTAAACCCTTTATCCTTTCCCCTTCCTTCCACCCAATAATATACAAAATATAATGAATATTTACATCACCATATCACTGATAATATCATCAACCGACCATAACCACACTAAGAAACTTGAACCAAATGCCAAGATGTGCCTTCCATAAAACTTTCTCAAGTTGTTTTCATGTACTCTACCTGTCTTCAATAAGCTTGTGTATGTATAATACCTATTATATTGTCATCCCATGTATGTATGATACCTATTATACTGTCAACCCGCGTACACTTTAAAAAAACTGGGGTTTCTACAATTTTGAGACTTTTGGGTCTTCTAGACATCGTCACCTCAGACTTGCCCCATGTTGAAATTCACAAATACTCCTAGCACAAGTGCAAAACCACTTATGCTAGCACCATCACACTTGTTTGGATAATAAAATGAAAGCATTTCATGTGTATTTATACTTTTTATGTCACTACTTTTTTACATTAGGGCCGACCTGTCAATTTCTTATTTGGTAATTATTTTCATTGATTATCCTCAGGGCTGACTTGTAAATTCACATTATCATCTTCAAAAAAATATTTCTCCTCAACCATGAGGATCCACGTGACATGCTACCTATCACTGGAAACAACATGACGTATACTATCCAACCATGGGTATTTTAGTTGCATGTGTATTTTCCTTCATGTCCAAATATATGTATCAAATTTGGGGTCCATAACCAATGACTAGGGATGAAATCAATGACAACAACTAATATTCCAACAATATTCCCCTTTCGCATTGATGGAAAAACTCATGCTCCCCTATACTCATTCTTATGGTTTCTCTCCCCCTTTGACATCAATGGAAAAGGGTGGGGATGTTCCCCCTGAGTTCAATGGAAAAAGGTAACTCTCTTCTTTAGGGTTTCTCCCTTTAAACATATAACACTTCATTTTTATTTCCGGTCTTCTATTCTTTTTCTTCCTTCACGGTCTTCTGTGTGTCTTCAATATTCTTTCTCTTCTCTTGGTATAGGATGTATATGTTACTTGGTATTCTTGTTGTGGTTGCAACCAATATTCCTAACCCTTCTTCTTTGATTTTTCATCTTCGTGAGTCAAACATGAGAGTATATCCTTGATCACACATTTTGTTGAGACTAAGGAGAATATGCTTTAGATCTTCAACCAATAGGACATTGTATTCCTTTATATTTTCACTTCCAATATTTACTAACCCTTTTCCATCTTTAAGGCTATTGTACACTCTATTAATCTATAGGAAGTAACCTTCATTGTATTCCTCAAGTTATCTGTAGCAATAATAACATTAGGTTCCATTTTTGTTTGTTGTTATATCATTTAAAAAATCATATGTGCTCAACTAATATAATACACTATTTTCATAATTGCATGAGATCCTTTTAGTGTTTCTATAGTTATAAATAATAGTTTATATGTTTGAAAATTGTTTTTAGAATATCCATTGCAAACATTTTGAAAAAATTATCCAAATCAAAAACCAGGGGATGGATCCAATGTTGAAAAGTGAGTGTCTTGCATCATTTGGAAATGTTCAATTAATGTTAGGACCTATCTTGGATTCATGGGGAACCCTGAGGTAGTGATCGAGCGTGTGGTTGCACCCAGAGATATTATATTAAATAACATTGTTAGCCATGCACACATAAGTGGATCAAAGTCCACATGCATGTCCTCCAATTTTATATCCAACTTCATCTCTCATTCAGCTAGCACATGGAAACAATACCCTAGCATCGACACCTTACATTTGTAATGCCCCCACCGTTATGACAAAAAAAGCAATGTACAACAAGTAATTTTTCTTTTGTGTTAGGAAATTTAAACATCACAATTAATGGCAAAATCATCGACACGTCAATAAGATATATTAACGAAACAATATTAATGCATTACCAATAAAACATGACACAAAGCTGACACATCATCACCATGAACCATGACACGCATATTGACATATTAACACTTTAATTAACAACCCATAATCATTGCATTCACACAAATAAATAATGACATATAAATACTACAAATCATAAATCGCTCAACTTCTTTCATCAGGGTAATCATCAGATAACACCATGATAACATGAGATAACAAAATGTTGACTTAAGGATAAAAAATATGATCATATACTATAATATGCTACCTGCCCAACCTACCCTACAAGATTATGACCTCCAAGACACATAAGCAATGCTCAAGCCCAGGTTACAATTGATTCTAACCATTTAAGGTCTCAAAGATGGATATTGTTCTAAGGAACAAGGAGGTGTCTACATCCTGATAAATCAATCACATCTCATATCTCTAGACTATACCATCAATCACACCTCAATATAGTTTCTCTAGCGCACGAGTAATCTATTTACTTATTCGTCAAGTATCCACATTCTTCTGTGGCAATATAATTCAATTACTTAATCATGTACGTATCAGTAAATAATTGATGCAAGAGAAAACAACCTTGTCATAATCGTACATCAACATACTAATGGTGCAAGAGTAGTTCTCAACCTTATTCCATGGAATAAAAGTAAAAAATTTGAAACCAATCATATTGTCACCTAATTAACATTAATAAATGGTGCTAGAGTAATCTAAGTACTTAATTGATCACACTCAACAATAATTCATTGGAGCAAGAAAATCTATTTATTCACCCACTTCATTTCATGTGCAATAATCTAATTACATTAAGTCAAGGCACAAATAAAAGTAAGCACATAACCAATCACACCACATCTATAATTAGTCATGGTGCACAGGAATTCTAGTTACTAACATAATCATGCACCACCAATATTTAAATGGCGCAAGAATCTAATTACTTTAGAATTCAACATCAATAAATTAGAAATAATTAGCAATAAAAATAAAAAATCAATAATTTGCATCAATTATAACCCTATACAACAATCTAACATGTTATGGTACATTCTAACAATCCAAGGTAGGGCCATGATGACTCAAGGCCTTCATTCATTGTTATAATTATACCAATTCACAAATAATAATAATGCATTGATTAATGATTATATGCAATACTTATCATCGTAATAATATTATTCTCTAAAATAAACATGGTTGATCATTATCATTATAATATTATTGAACAAAAAATTATTACTAAGGTCACAACATTATCACTATAATTACATGGAGTAAGGATCTACCATTATCAAAATAATTACACTACTTGAATAATAATTTAATACAGTGAATGGATTGAATAACAAATGAATTGAATACTTATGTTGAATGAGAATTTATTACAATTTACATCGAATAGGAATTTATCAATAGGATTAACCATAAAAATGTTACTATAAATATATAAAGTTCAATACTCATAGGATTGTGTCACTCGAAATCTATGACTAAGTTTTATTGCAAAGGTAATGATGCAACAATTCACACCTTATACCACAAAAATAAATGAAGACAATCACAGACTCAATCTAACTCGCTCCTTCCACACAATTATGGCGAACTTAAATACACCTCAAATCAATGCAAGAAAATCGTTGAGTGAAAGGAAATCGAGGCTGGAATTGATAGCGATCTCCTGGAAGATCGTCGAGCATTAAAAACACTGGGAAATATAACGTTGAGTGGTAAAAATAAATCTGAGCATAGAGATCTAGGCATGAGCTTAGGTATGAGTGTAAAACTGAGCATTAAACCTATAAGTCTGAGTGTAAAAACTGAGTGTCATTTGAAATACTGTGCATAAAGATATGTGTGAAATATATGAGGTCTGAGCATAAAAAAGCACATTTATTGCCCCTAAATCTTAGAGGATATTGAAGGGATGATATGCAACAAAAACAAAGTAAGAGGCGGGGTGAAGGTGAAGGAGATCATTGGGAGAGAGTTCTGTCACAGTGATCCACACCTGGGGCACTCAAAAGCATGGAATCAACTCTCCTAGAGACACACGACCAAGAAATAACAAACAAGCATGATTAACAAGCACAATACAAGAGTGATATCCAACTAATGGGAGCTCTGTGGGATAAGATTCAACCCTTTAGCAGAAAATAAATATGTCAAGCAGAAGGTAATTCTCATGGAGGTCAAAGGGTAAGCACATAGATAAATACATGTTGATGAGGTTAAAACACATGAAAATTTCTAGTTTATCAAGGTTAAAAGAAACACAAGGGAATGCATGAGTCCACTGAGAAAAAGCACACAAAATGGAGTGTAGGTGTTGTGCACACAATGGTATTAGTGTTGTGTGAAGGCATTGGGTGGAGGCACCCATGCCTGACCATTTTTAAAGAAAACACAGAGCTTAATTTCAAAGGGAAATATCATGCTTAGAGAAAATGCAAAGAAATCGTGCTACAACAAAGCAATGTGTAAGGGGAAGGGCACAGTGCCATTAGCTCCCCAAAACATAGAAAATAAACTTGCTAAGGCTAAGGGATAAAAGTGAATTGTGGAGCCTATGAGGAACCGATTTTTGAGAGAAAGAGAGGTAAGAATATTCAAGGGTTGAAGAGTATTCTGAGTAAAATAAAGTAAAAAGGAATCACAGGGTAAATAGTGGTAAAATAGTTGGGTAATAACCAAGTAAACTCACAGACTAGATAGTCAACTCAGAAGCTTTTAAGAGGGAGAATTTGGATGATTAAAAATGTAGATAACAAGGGTTCACCAAGCAAGTGAATAGCTAAGGCAGAGGAAAACTTAATGACATCTCAATCCAGAATGAATAACTCATGAATTACCCCAAATATATATACAAGAAACACTTAAAACATTGTGAAATCAAATAAAAATAATTTATTGCATTTACAAATTCAGAGAGGAGTATTGTAATCGAAGGCAACGAAGTCAAATACATTCTTTTATGCTTTCGCTCCATCCATCTCCCCACTTGCTAACTGTGAAGACCTCATCAGTACCACCCAACCAACGTTGGGGGTACTCTTCTTCCCCCTTAGACCCCCAAGCCATAAAAGGGCCACGCACACACAACTAGAGACACAATCTAGCTCTCAGCTCACCTCACAAGGTCGAGCTACCAATCTCTTCCTCGAGCTAGGTATCCCAACTCCCACAGGAAAAATTAGTCAAAGAAATTATGGCAGCATAATCTTACACATACTAGTCATTATCCCTTCCTCTTCTTAGCCATTAATTTTAGAGCGTTCTTCTTAGTGACCACTTTCCATTTTCATGTTTAATTCATTTTATTAAAATTAATTAGGAAATACACTCCCCTATACACTTGTCACTCAATCCCTTAGTTGCACTAGAAATTCATTTATATAATTTAATTAAATGTCAATTTCCCTCACCCATCGTAAAAGCGCTCCTAAAAACTCTCCATGATATCCCTTTATTCCCTCTATTTCCTTTTAATTATTGATGCCTTTCTAAAACTTAGTTCTATTTTATTTAGGAAAGTTCTTTAGTTAGACTAGACTAGATTCCTTTCTATGTTTCCCATTCATTTTTACATTCATTTCCCTTTTTTTCTAAGTTCCAATTTAGCATGTATTGCACATAATCAAGAATTAACTCTTTAGATAAAATATTTCTCTTTCAAATTCTTAGCTTGATTTTTTCTTCATCCCCCTTTTATTAATTGATCATTTAGTTTTTTTTGGTCTTCTTACTCTATTTATACTTGGGCTTAATTTTTATTTTTTTATAAGAATTTATATATAAGGAGCCTTAAAAAATCCAGTGTTACAAAGTGTGCAGTAGTGTCATACTGTAATAAATGAACTTCCCTATGGGGAAACCAGTTCAGCCAGTCGGTGTTGGGATCAAAATGACTACCATTCTTAGAAAAATTGAAAAACAGAGGGAAGAAAAGTAAACTAAAAGTCATAAGTAAAACTCTAATACTGGCCTTCATGAGGCCACAAAAGACCTATGTGCTAGTCATACACTTGGCTTGTAAGTTGGCCATCCAGACGAAGAGGTGGTGAGGGTTGCAAGGTCTTAGGGATCCTCTTCAACATCTTCCCCTCTCCATTCCATTTTCTCATGCATGTCGGCGTTCGAGTCACCCCTTTCTAGTCTATCATCGAGCCATGTGTCTCCCAATTCCCTGGGCACATGCAAGCCTAGTCCTGCTACAACGTACGCCCCATGTGTTTCTTCTTAAGTGGGTGTGTATTCCTCATCCATGGCCACATGTATGGTCTGCGCAAAGTCAACACCTCCTATGGAAACCCCATTTCACTTGAGTCTCCTATATGAATGTGCTCTTCTTTCCCCGGTGCATCTAGTGTAAAGTGGAAGGCCCCTTGGAAGGTGCGGAGGATTTGAAGGAGCGAAAGGGTCTTTCTATCAAGTAGCTCCATCCAAAACTAGAGGTCATATAGGCCTTGTCGAAGCTAGAATACTAGCACGTGGAGAATGTCCATGCTATCCTGCAATTGGAAGTCTGGTACTGAGTCTGAGAAGGAATGTGGACCAGGTTGAGTTTCATGTAGAAGAGGTGGTGGTTCCAAGGGTGGGCAAGTTGAGGAGGTCTCTGGTGGAGCTAGTGTACTGGCTAGTGAATTTGGTGGTACTGCAGGAGGCATCCAATATGAAGAGGCTCTGTCAAGGATGGGTCCTGAGGGAAAACCCAACGAGCTATTAGAGAGTGCCAACCCCTCAAGCCGAGAAGTGGGAGGGGAGGAGGTGGTGAGTGGTTCTTGTTCAGACTGTGAGGAATGCGATGAGTGAGGGATGAACCAAGGGAGGTGCCTAGGGAGGTTGAAGACACCCGAGCAAGGAACAAATGAGGTCGCAGTGGTTTCTAGGGAGAGCCTCTCTTTGGCTTGCCTCTCTGTCTCGACAATATGACGGCCCAAGGGGAGATGGTGAGCATAGGGAAAGTCCCCAGCTAGTCAAGGAGGAGTTGGATACAAAGCTAGTTGCAGGAGAGTGCAACAAAGGAGGGAGGCTGGAATGAGGCATTGCTTCATGGTTGATGAAGAATAAGGTGATGTCACATGCACAGAGTAATGGAACGTTCGATGAGCAGATCCATGGAGGGAAGAACTTGAGGAGGTCAGATGCACCGGGCTTAATGGTGCCTAGGACGTCGTATGGGAGAGTTAAATGCATGGGGGTGGTGGTGGTCCTTGCCACACTTCAGTCACATGGAAATATCCATGTTTCCCTCTTCACACTGCCTCTGAGTGCCATGTGTCCCGCACTATCAACCGATCCAGAGTACTTGGGCTTAATTTTCAACTAGGCTTTTAAATGTTTTTTTTTCTTTTAGGGGAATTTTATAATAATTAAAAATTTACTCATTTAGAATTTATTTTAAGGTTGACTATGTCAAAACAAAATATAGTTTTCTAGGAACCTAGGTTCATTGAATCACCTTTATTAAAAATCGATATGTTCCCTTCAACACTCACTACATGCTCCAAGCGTGCTACTCGCCTCTATTCATGTGTTATTTATGTGACGTGCCCCTCAAGACGCACTACATGCTCCAAGGGTGCCATGCACCTTCGACAAATTTTGGTAGTTTGCCAACCCTTGGATTCAATACTCCATCAGGAAACCTTGTGAGAGACTAATGTCCTCTAATAAATAAGTACCCTACCTTATTGCACTCCCCTTAGAATCTCTATAATCATTTGTCTCAGTCTACCCTCACGACATTGTAGATCTCTCGAACAAGGTAATCATAAACCAACAATTCGAGCCATGACGAGAGTGCTAGTTGGCTATGGAAGGGTTGCTTCCACACCCCTCCCTCAATACCTGGTTATTGTGCATGTCCCCTTTACTCCTAATGTGATCTTTATTAGCATGCAATCGTCAGCCGACATCCATCAACAAAACATGTAAATGATCCATAAACAACATCATAATATACCTGATCATATGTCACATATGCATAAACAGAAATACCCAAACCATATATAGTCCACTCCCTGACTTGATTCATAGTCCAATGATGTCCATTGATGCCATCAACATCCTCAATCTGTCAAGTGTCCTACACACTTAGTAGAAACCCATCAAATATCACATGTCTATACATAGATATAAAATAACATAACATCATAATCCAACATCATCATAAGCATCCATAAGCGAATAGACAACCATATACTAAACCGGATCACTTGCACACAAGTGTCCTCAAAGAATAAGTCAATTCATGTGCGTGCAAGAGGGGGACGTTACCTACACACCCTCTTGCTTTAAACTTCATCACGAAGTTTCATAGTATAATGTGCAATAAATAAAGTATCTAACAAGATATAAATGTATAACTGCCAAACAAAAATGGAAACTGCTAGTGCATATCATATGTGTCCTCCTAAGTAGCCAAGTGTCGACTATAATTGTCCCACTAGACCCTGACTTGATCGACTATTTGACGTCGTAGTTGTCGAATGTGATGGTTTAGAATTTGGATTAGATCTGCCATGAGCGCAACCTCATCCTACACCTACAAGGAACTCGTATCAATCACATGCGTAGGATTAGTAACATGATGTCTCAAAACAGATACATGAAAAACAAATTGTCTATTCTTGGAAACAAACATTGGTTCTTGATCGTTTCCTTTTTTAATTGACGGTATTCAATGTAGAGTCTCCACGACACATCCTTCTTCCGTATGAAAATAATAGGTGCACCCCAAGGCAATACACTTGGATGTATAAGTCGTTGGTCCGACAACTATTCTAGCTGCATTTTCAACTCTTATAACTAAGGGGTCGACATCCAATAATGCATTTTGGTTATCGGTTCAGTTCCAGGTTTTAGTTCGATGTATAATTCCAATTCCCTCTCAGGTTTCTAACTTGGTAATTCCTCTAGGAATACGTTCACAAAATATCATACTACCGGAAGTTTGTTTATTCCTTTCGTCACGCACTTTTAGTTCAATGCAATGATTGCATAAATATTGCATACCTTGCACATGATCTTTCATAGCTATAGGGAAGAGGTGAACCTAAAGGAAGCTCCCTAGTTCCTTCCTACAATAACTTTCCTTTGTCCCTCGTCATCGGTCAAACTCAATCATTTCATCTTGCAATTGAGTATCGTATCTTGCGATTCCAACCAGTCAATACTGATCATGACATCATAAGATCTTAATATGGTGATGTAAAGGTTTTCATTCATGAAGAAATCTCCCATATTAAGGCTACAGTCCATAACCTTTCCTCCAACCTTTTGCTTGGCTCCCGAAGCCATTTCCACGTAGCTAAAATCATTATGTTCGACTTCCTTTACCTTAATTATTTTTAGCACTGCACCAGAAATAAATATCTCCGTAGCACCTGGATCTATCCAAATACCAAATTTATGGTCAACGATGGTACCTGATGTCTTGAGCACAGTAGACAGGTGCTCGGACTAGTGGTTATTCACCGCTACATGAATCTAATGGGCCTTTCCCAAATCTTTTATGGTAGTGTGTCTATCTGACCCGTCTTCTCCAGACCTATCAACCAAATAGTCACACTGGTAATGTGGCTCTCCACGTGTCCAGCATCCGATCTTTGGTCCAATACTCCAGGTCCCCGAAGTAGAAGTTGATGGCTCTCCAACCTGGAACACTGGTCTATTATGTTGAACAGGCCTGAACTGTTGTTGTTGCAGATGATGTTGTTGCTGGTGTTGTATCCCTTTGTAGGTTGTCCTCTTCTTAGGTGTCATTCGTTGTGTTGTCCTGAACGAGGATCCTCTCGGAGTGCCTCAATACCCTGAGGGATGTCTAGTTAGTGTATGATGTTGTTGTACACCAGATGTTGCATGTCCCATCAATCTCACATGACCCCTTCTCTAACCCTTGTTGATCAGCTCTTCCTCATATATGAAGGCCTTCTTAACAAAATTGTGCAACAACTGAGGCATTAATATCCTTAATTTCACATGAATTCTGATGTTAAGTTTGAACATGAACTTGTTGACCTTAATCTTCTCAGTGTTCATATGTGGAGCACACCTAATAAACTCCATGAAATGGGGCTCGTACTCGGGAACTGTATGACGACCCTTTCATAAGGTATTGAACTGTTTGAGCTGACGCTAAATGAATTCCTCAAACAAATTCCTCTCCTGGAACCTCACCTCAAACAGTTCCCATGACACATCTTCGATGGCCATGTTGAGTTGTGGCATGAGTGTCTTCCACCATAGAAGAGCGCTCCCCTTAAGATGAAATACCTTCATGCAGACTTTCATGTTGGAGGTATAGTCACGAAGTGCATAACACATATCCATGTTATCCAACCATGCCTCAACAGATGCGTCATTTGTGGCACCCAATAACTAAAGAAACTTGACCTTCTCGAGTTCTCGGTGATTGCTACCAGTATCAGATGGGGCATGTGCTGGACCTCAAAGGATACCAGTGCCCTAGCCTCATCTCTATCCAAATGGCTAATCAAGGACTCTGACATCCTCTGAAAGGACCTCATCAATCTAGCCACATCCCCTACAACTATTTTTTCATGTCCAACGACTTGTTCTTCTCCATGGAGGTTAGAAACCTCTAGTGTGGATGCTACTGGAGGCATCATTCCTCCTCCCCTAGCACTACATCATCTACCTCCACAGTGTCCTCTAACCATGATTACTTGCACAAATACAATTCAATTAATTAGTGATGAATTATTAATCAAGGGTTTATACAGTGGAAGGAGTAATGATCCCAATTCACGGGGTTGAACATGATCTACTACCATATGTAATGACCCCACCATTATGACAACAAAAGGGATGTACAATAGGTAAATTTTGTTTTTTGCATTAATAATTTAAATATCACAATTAATGACAACATCATCGACACATTAATCACATATATTAACAAAACAATATTCATGAATTAACAATCAAACACGACACAAAGCTGACACATCATCACCATGAACCATGAAATGCATATCAATGTATTAAAACCTTAATTAACAACCCATAGTCAATGCATTCATACAAATAAATAAAGACGCATAAACAATACGAATCATAAATCACTCAACTCTTTTCATTAGGATAATCATCAGATAACACCTTGATAACATGAGATAACATAACACTAACTTAAGGATCATAAAGATAATTATAAAAATGACATACGATACTACCCGTCGAACATACCCTGCAAGGTTAGGACCTCCAGGACACATAAGAAATGCTTAATCCCAGGTTCCAATTGATTTTAACCATTTAATGTATCAAGGATGGCGACTGTTCTGAGTAACAAGGAGGTGTCTACATCCCGCTAAATCAATCAAATCTCATATCTCTAGACTAGACCATAAATCACACCTAAGTATAGTTTCTCTAGTGCAAGAGTAAGCTAGTTACTTATTCATCAAGTATCAACATTCTTCTGTGACACAATAATTCAATTACTTAATCATGTATGTATCAATGAAGAAATGACGCAAGAGAAAACAAACTTATCATAATCATATGTCAACAGACTAATGGTGCAAGAGTAGTTCTCGACCTTATTCCATGGCACAAAAGTAAACAATTCAAAACCCATCATATTATCACCTAATTAACATTATTAAATGGCATGCGGGTAATCTAAGTACTTAATTAATCACACCCAACATTAATTGAAGGGCACAAGAGAATCTATTTATTCACCCAGTTCATTTCATGCACAATAATCTAATCACATTAAGTCAAGGCTCTAAGAAAACTAAGCGCATAACCAATCACACCACATTCATAATTAGTCATGGCACACAAGAATTCTAGTTACTAAAGTAATCATACGCCACCAATATTTAAATGGTGCAAGAATATAATTACTTTAGAATTCAACATCGATAAATTAGCAGTAATTAGCAATCAAAATTCAACGTCAACGTCATTATAACCCTATAAGAATTAAATACAATGAATACATTGAATAGGAAATGAATTGAATACTTACGTTGAATGAAAATTTATTAAGATTTACATTGAATAGGAATTTATCAATAGGATTAACCATAAAAATGTTACTATAAAAAAATAAAGTTCATAACTCATAGGATTGTGTCACTCGACTTCTATGACTAAGTTTAATTGCAAAGGTAATGACGCAACAACTCACACCTTATACCACACCAATAAAGGAGGACAATCGCAGACTCAATCCAAGTCTCTCCTTCTACACAATTTTTGCGAACTTAAATACACCTAAAATCAATGCAAGAAAATCATTGAGTCAAAGGAAACCAAGGCTGGAATCGCTAGAGATCTCCTAGAAGATCGTTGAGCATTAAAAACGCTGGGAAATATAACAATGGGCGGTAAAATGAAATCTGAGCATAGGGATTTGGGCATAAAATTAGGTATGAGTGTAAAAATGAGTGTGAAACCTATAAGTATGAGTGTAAAAAATGAGTGCAATTTGAAGGACTGTGCATAAGGATTTGAGTGCAATATATACGAGATTTGATTATAAAAAAACACAGTTATTTCCCCTAAATCTCAGAGGATACTAAAGGGATGATACATAAAAAAAACAAAGTAAGAGGTGGGATGACGGTGAAGGTGATCATTGGGCGAGGGTTCAGTCACAACAAGACACACCTGGGGCACCTAAAAACATGGCGTCAACTCTCCTCAAGACACATGACCAAGCAGCAATGAACATGCATGATCAAAAAGCACAATCCAAGACTGATAGCCAATCGATGGGAGATCTATGGGATAATATTATACCCTTGAGAAGAAAAGAAGTATGTTGATCGCAAGGAAATTCACATGGAGGTCAAAGTATAAGTGCATAGAGAAATATCGGTTACTGATGTTAAACCGCATGAAAAATTCCAGTTTATTGAGGTTAAAAGAAATGCAAGGGAAAGGATAAGTCCACTGAGAAAAAACACACAAAATGGGGCCTGGGTTTTGCACACACACTGGTCTTGGTGTTGAGTGAAGGCATTTCCTAGTGGCACCCATGCCTAGCCATTTTTAAAGAAAATGCAAAGCTTAAAATTGAAGGGAAATCTCATGATCAGAGAAAATGCAGAGAAATCATGCTAAAACCAAGCGATGGGTAAGGGGAAGGGCGCAATTCCATTATCTCCCCAAAACATAGAAAACAAACTTCCTAAGGATGAGGGATAAAAGTAAATAGTGCAGCATATGAGGAACTGAGTGTTGAGAAAAATAAAGGTAAGCATCACCGAGGGTTGAAGAATTTGTTGAGTAAAAGAAGGTAAAAAAAATTCAAAGGGTAAACAATGGTAAAATCTCTAGGTAATAACCAAGTAAACTCACAAACTAGATAGTCGACTCAGAAGTTTTTAAGAGGGAGAATTTGGACAATAAAAAAACATAGAGAACAAGGGTTCGTCTGACAAGTGACTACCTCAGGAAGAGGAAAACTTAATGACATCTCAATCCATAATCAATAACTCAAAAGTTACCCCAAATATATATAAAAGAAACACTTAAAACATTGCGACATCAAATAAAAATACAACAAACTTAATTTATTTCATTTACAAATTCAGTGAGGAGTATTGTAACCAAAGGCAACAAAATCAAAGATGTTCTTTCATGCTTGTGCTCCATCAAACGCCCCACTTGATAACCATGAAGACCTCACCGATACCTCCCATCCAACGGTAGGGGTACTTTTCTTCCCCCTTATTCCCTTGAGATGCAAAGGGGCCACACACACCCAATGAGAGAAAATCCAGCTCCTAGCTCACCTCACAAGGTCGAGCTACCACTCTCTACCTCGAGATAGGTATCCCAACTCCCACAAGAAAAATTAGTCAAATAAATTATGACAGGATAACCTTACGTATACCAGTCGCGATCCCTTCCTCTTCTCAGCCATTACTTTTATAGCGTTCTTCTTAGTGACCACTTTCTATTTTCATGTTTAACTTATATTATTAAATTTGATTAGGAAACACTCTCCCCTATACACTTGTCACCTGATCCCTTAGTTGCACCAGAAATTCATTTATTTAATTTAATTTAATGTCAATTTCCCTCATCCGTCCTAAAATCACTCCTTGTTGTCCCTTTATTCCCTCTATTTCATTTTAATGATTGGTGTCTTTCTAAAAATTAGTTGTGTTTTATTTAGGAAAGTTCTTTAGTTAGACTAGACTAGATTCGTTTCTATGTTTCCCATTCCTTTTTATATGCATTTCCCTTTTTTTCTAAGTTCCAATTTAGCAGGTATTGCGCATAATCAATAATTAACTCTTTAGACAAAATATTTCTCTTTTAAATTCTTAGCTTGATTTTTTCTTCATCCCCCTTTTATTAATTGATCATTTAGTTTTTTTTTGTCTTCTTACCCTATTTAGACCTAGGATTAATTTTCAACTACGCTCATAAATATTTCTTTTTTCTTTTAAGGGAATTTTATAATAAATAAAAATTTATTCATTTAACATTTATTTTTAGGCTGACCATGTCAAAAAAAAATATTTATCCAAGGGTTCCCCTCGACTTTATTCATGTTTTATTTAAGTGATGTGATCTTCAAGACGCACTACATGCTCCAAGGGTGCCACGCGCCTTTGAATGATTTTGGTAGTTGACCAACCCTTCGATTCAATACTCCATCAGGCGAACTTGTGAGAGACTAAGGGACTCTAAGGAATAAGGACCCTAACTTATTGTGTGCCCCTTAGAATCTTCATGAGAGACTGTCTCCTTCTTCCCTCACGACATCATGGATCTCTCAAGCTATGTAATTGTTAACCTACAATTCTAGCCACGACAAGAGTGCTACTGGCAGGGCTGCTGCCACACCCCTCCCTCAATATCTGATTTTTTTGCAGGGACCCTTTACTCTTAATGTGAGTCTGATTAGAAAGAAATCGTTATCCCGCATCCATCAACTAAACATGTCAACGATCCATAAAAAACATCATAATATACCCAATCATAGGTCACATATGCATAAACAAAAATACCCAAACCATATACAGTCCACTCCCTAACTCGATTTGGATTCCAAAGAGGTCCATCGATGATATATACATCCTCAATATATCAAGTGTCTTACACACTCAGGAGAAAATCGTCAAATAGCACATGTTTATACATAGATATCAAATAACATAACATCATAATCCAAAATCATCATAAGCATCTATAAGCAAACAAAAAACCATATACTAAATCGGATCACTTGCACACAAGTGTCCCCAAAGAATAAGTCAAGTCATTTGCACACAAGAGCGAGACGTTTCAAAATCATCAATTAATGAAGGGGATCCCCCCAAGGTAGTTGAGGTCAACAAACATGGTATCTCCCATGAGTCCACAGATCAGGGTTGGATTTTGAGGCACAACCAGCAAGGTCATGGGGTAGTATCTGTAAATGATATTTATGAGTCATACTTTCCCTTCCTAGACTCATTCCCTCCTCCATGACATCCCCCTCTATGACACGATATGTATATAAAAAGAGAAATGATACCCTTAGCCATTTTTTGATGTCTTCTCTACAACTAGAGAATTTGGTTCCATACTTTAGGTCCCTCTCCTCTGATAGCTAGTGTCCCTCTTTAACCCCTCTCTTCACCTTGTATCACCCATCATTACATTTCCTCATCCATGACACCATGGCTCCCAGACATGCCTATCCTTCTAGCCACATATGCAGATCCAAAAATATAGGGGATTCCTCCTCGAGGTGTCAATAAGAGGGTGGTGTTACAGGTATGAACTAACTGAGAGGGGGGGGGTGAATCAGTTAGTGTAGATTATTAATAATTTCTCTCCTTTTCTAACTTTGAATCATTAATCTTAGTGGCAGTGAGTCTTTACTGTGAAATCCAGAGTTATAAAC
>ML776706.1:1473546-1491952 GCA_009831015.1 Picea engelmannii | reverse complement strand
ATGTTGCAGCATGTTTCAGCATCTGTTCTTCATAAACAATCGATTGCCATCAATGACAACCTTGATCATCTGCGCCAACCTTGATCATCTGCGCCTTGATCATCTGCGTCATCTCTGTTGTAGGCATATTTCCAACAGGTGGTACATACTCAAGAGTTCAATAGGAGGCCTACAATATAGCCTGAAATTATGAATAAAATACTCCTCGTCATTTCTAGAGAGTTATGTAGGAGGTCGAAGACAGTCTCAGTTTAGAGAGGGAAATGAATACCAAATCTGAAGTAGCTAAGACCACTATTCATTGGGTCCCATATGTTGACCATATAAGAGATATGGACACCAATTATTGGAGGATTGTTGAATTATACTGCCACATCAATACCTTCATGGGGGAAATCCTCCAAACAAGGGAAGACATGCAAAAATATTATTCAGCTTCAACTCGATGGTCTTGATATATTGATGAGAGAGGTTATCTCTTGTCTCTCGCCGGTTCATCAGAATATGCCACCTCCCCCAGCAGATCCTCACCAACAATTAGGTCTCAATTCATCACAGCCAATAGATCCTTTGACCTCTTCCGCGAGCCTCTTGTCCCCATGAAGCTAGATACCAAATTATCTTTTTTGTATAATGATAACTAGCAATAGGCATAGGCTTGGTATTTTCATAGTATCTTTGTACTCTCCTGTTTTTGGTATTTTTTGGACACTTTATAAACAATATATTTGTCTTGATGGTATTTATCTTTTTTGTTGGTCTGGTTTCCCATATGGCAAGCTAGTAGAAAGGATTTTTGGTTTTTATGATATTTTAAAATATCAATAGAATTTGGTGAGTGAACTTAAAAAAAAAAAAACATAAACCAACAGAAATAAATCCAAAAACAAATTTGGTGGGAAAATTATAGTGATTTCAAAGCAGTGTATCCTCCCATCCTAAGAGGGTTAAGTTTTCATGAGTTGTGGAAATGGTAGGTATATCACCTATAAAAGTAGAAGAAAATGGGGGGTAGAATACATATTCAACAAAGAAGGGGAAATAAGGGAGAACCAACCAAAAGAGGAACAAGAATAAGTCATGTGGTTTAATAATGAAGACATATCTATACAAATCCTATAAGGCTTATTTCCTGGGTAGCAAAAATTAGCACAATTGTTGACACATTAATTGCTAGTAACTAGGAAAATCGGAACCATGGGAATAAAAATGGTGCAAGGTGTTCCAATGTGAACAATAGGAAAAATGGTGAGGGAATCCGTCCTGATATGCTCATACCTAATCACACTAGGATTTCTAATCAAGTCGATGGTATTAAAAATAGTAGGATAATCCCCAGACCCCTTATGCGTCAGTTCTTGGGAAACCAACAAATGGAGAATCAGGGGACACAAGTTCTATGTGAAAATTTTCGATATTATTTTCGATATTATTAAGAACTAAGTGATGATTTGTAGGAAACCATGTCACTGCAATACTTATACACAATAAAATACAATAATAAATGAAGGGATCGCAATAAGGGGAAACAAAACAAGGATCTACCATGAAAGCTAGGAAAGCTATCCATTCCATCCTTTGATGGGTCTAGCAAGAGCATAACTAGAGCATGGGTACATAATCTAGATACGTATTTCCAGCTCAATCCCATTAAAAAGTTTGAGGTGATAAAATTCACTACCTTGCAGCTTGATGGTGAATCCCATTAGTGGTGGTACCATTGATTCATCACTCTCGACCATGCTAATCTCACCTCCTATTTGGACTTCCCTTATAATTTAATGGATAGTTTTTAAAAGAAGGAAACGGATCTGCATTTGAGGGAGTTCGAAAAGCTTGAGTAGGAGGGAACACTCGATTCATACATCATAGAGTTTCAAATAATTGTAGTCACCCTGAAACATATCTCGGAGTAGAGATTGGTGATATTATTTAGTGAGGATATATATGAAACACTTTGTGGTTCGATGAAGGATTTAAAACTAGATACATTACAAGTTGTTATCATTAGTAAAAGAGACATGGAGGTTTTAGTCCCAAATATAAATACCTTCTCCAAACCATTCATTCCACAAAAATACAAATATAAGAAACTTCCAGTAAAAGAAGGGATAGGTCAGGATGAGGTGATTCATAATGAGATGAGAAAAAATTTATTTTCTTTAGTTGCAAAGAGCCTTGGGAACTAGGCCATAGATGCATGGGAAAAGGAAAGGTTGACTACATAGAGGTTGCGCTAGAGAAGGGAAACGAGTAGGGGAATATATTGAGGAGAAGACTTAGGAGGAGTCAAAGGAGGTGTATATCACCAAATTATGGAGAACACCTATATTCCACACCTTCAGAGTAAGAAGAGTAATATGAAGACAAGTGATTACAACTATGATTTATGGAGTGGTAAACCATAATTTTATTGATACAACGTGGGTATCTAGGAGATGGGTGGATACCAAGAACTTTGAGAGGTTTAATGTAGCAGTGGTCGATGGGTATAACGTTTCATGCACACAAAAGATTTCCAAGTTGGTCGTGGCATTGGGAAACTACACCTTGACTGATGAATTCTATGTTGTTGATTTGGCATACTCCAATATAATATTGGGAGTCCAGTGGCTTCAAACGTTGGGGACATCACATCAAATTATAAAGTGATGATGATAAAATTATTCTTACGAGCAAGTGAATAGGTTGTTTGGGGAGGCATGTCCAATAACACCCCTATGGTTGTGTCAAATAAAAGGATGGAGGCCATTTTTAGGTGATGATATATAACATGTTCATCCAATTCTTTTATTAAAGAACATGTATATGAATAGGGTGAACAACATCATCATGCAGTGAATATCCTTGTTGAGAAGACATGAAAAAGTATTTGGATGGATACCTATAGGGAGAGGATTGGAAAAAGGCTTTGAGCACACTATAGAGTTGTAGGAGGGACCTAAGCATGTCATAACCACCCCTTATAGGCACCCCAAGAAATTCAAGGATGAAATAGAAAAAACCATAAAGGAGTTACTTGATATAGGGCATATCAAACCTAGTTCTAGTCCTTTTCCTTTTTTGTTGGTTTTGGTTAATAATAAGGATGGAACTATGAGTATTTGTATTTACTAGAGGGGTCTGAATAAAAAGATGATAAAAAACAAGTACCCTATATAGATTATCGATGAGATTTTGGATGATCTACATGGAGAAGTATACTTTTTGAGGATTGATGTTGGATCTGGTTACCATCAAATCAGGGTTACAAAGGAATATATTCGCAAAATAGTTTTGAAGTGACATTATGGGCACTACGAATTAATGGTTAGGCCATTTGGGATGACTAATGCACCAGCTACATTTTCGTCATGCATGAATCACTTGTTCAAGAAGAAGTTGTGAAATATTTTATTTTTACCTTTTGATGATTTGTTGATATATATAAGAACATGGGAGGAACACTTGGGGAACTTAGAGGATATTTTGATTATCATGGAAGATAAGTCATTGTATTCCAAAGAGTCCAAGTATTAATTTGGCATGACTGTGATTCTATAATTGGGAAATTTCATCAGTGCACAGGGAGTGTAGGTGCACAGGGAGAATATATAAGCTATATTAGTTTTCCCACCACCAAAAACTATCACACACCCATGTGATTTCTTTGGTATTTGCAGTTATTATATATAGTTTCTGAAAGGGTTTACACGGTTAGTCACACCAATAACATACCTCACAAACAAATGAGCATTCAGATGGACCAAAGAGGATGAGAAGCAATTTTACCACATGAAGGAAGTGATGAGTACCTACCCAGTTTTAGCACTTCCTGATTTCACCCAACCCTTTATGCTTGAGTATGATGCATTAGGTGAAGGGATAGGAGTAGCCTTGATGCAGGAGAGGAATGTGATTTAATATGGGAAAAGTAGTATCTTAGAGAGGGAGAAAATATATCCCATCTATGAAATATAAATGCTAACCATCATGCATGCCTTGGTGAATTTTTGACAATATTTTGTGGGTGGGAAATCCATGTTTAAAATAGGCCATAACATATTGAGACACTTCATGGGGAAAAAGGACTTGACCAAAAGGCATCATAAATGGGTTATAAAATTACATTCCTATGACTTTGACATTGATTTGTATGTCAAAGGGAAGAAAAATGTAATAGCTTATGCTCTTTCCAGGAGGCCAGAGATGTGTTTTCTTACAAAGATTTCGCCTGATTGTAAATCTCGTCTATTGGTGGAATATTCCAAGAAAAGATTTCCATTTGAGGTGATGGATCACAGTACAAATGATGAAAGGTATAATTTCGTAGATGGCATCATCTACTACACAAAATATATATATCTAGCTCTCTAAAGTATACGCTTAAGGAGAAAATATGGAGGCTATTCAAAATACACCACTAGTAGGACATTCAATATTCTTCAAAACCTACATGAAATTAAAGGAGAGGTTCTCTTGGAAGGGCCTCAAAAATGATTTTTTGAAGCATGTGAGAGAGTGTGTAATTTTTTAGTAGAACAAGTCATAGAATACTCATTATGCAGGCTTATTACAACCTTTTTCCGTTCGAGAGAAGAAACATGAGAGTATATCCATGGAATTTATCATGGGGTTGTCAAAGGTCTAGGGAAGATATTTTATATATGTAGTGGTCAATTGGTTGAATAAAGTTTCATACTTATTTTCCATATCCTCAGATTATAAGGAAACACATGTAGAAAACTTATTCTTCAGGAAGGTATTCAAACTTCATGGGATGCCAAAATATATTGTTAGTGACAGGGATAGCAGGTTCCTCTGTGCTTTTTGGAAGGAGCTATTCATATTGGATGGCACAAAGTTGAATCCAAACACCAGTTACCACCCTCAAACGGATGTTAAAACAAATATTGTGAACAAATGGCTTGAGTGATATTTACATAACTATGAGTCAGAACAAAAAAAAAAGCATGGGTGAAGTGGTTACATCTGGCAGAGCATTTTTACAACACCACTCATGACATGTCCATTGGTTATGGGTTCGTAGTTTGAATTTTTATTATGATGACCGAATCCTTTTTGCACAGATATTATATATTATATTGGCTATTTTGAAGGAGTTTCAAAGGTTTTTATATCAATTCATCATGGATTTGCATCAGGTATGTGTAATTGATGTTTTACAATGAATTTGAGATCAATTTAGTTTAGTTCGATGTTTACAGAGATTTAATGCATGGCTTGTGTGTAACAGGTAAAAACCCTGGTCTGATCCTCCATCTGGTACCTTGTCTGACACTTCATCCAACAACCCATATGGTATGCGATTTGACACTCCATCTAGCATGCGATCCAACACTCAGAGCACACTGGAGTTGGCGGTTGGTATATTGGCAGCTTGTGATGGACGAATCGATGATCTGGGTTTTGTGCCCCCTCATGGCCTCCAAATACAGAGCTCGATACACCTCATATTGAGAAGTTATGGTGAACATTTATTTGATCATGAATTTTCTAGAAGCTAATGTTGTTAGAAGCTCATTTAATGCGTTTTCGATTTTTAGAGGAGGTCAACCCTTCCAATGGTCGACCTCTCGAGCTGCAATTTATCTATAAATACCATTATCATTGGCACGATGATGGGCATAATTTTTAAGAATAATTTCAATGTGTAATTCAGACATTTCTCTACAAACTTGTGTTACATACTTCGTTTTTAATTAATGAAAAAATCACGTTGAGTTAATCCTGCATTTTCTTGTTGGAGAGTAAACACGACCTACTAGGGTGCCCACCAGTGGTCTAGGTGACTATATAGATATTTATATCATGTTTTTTATTTTCTTAGTTAGAATTTATATTTGTTTCCTTGCTGTATGCATTTTTCAGTTTCAGTTACTATGCATGCTAATTGTAATTTGATTATCTAATTGGTCTTTCTTTAAATTGAAGATTTCTTATAGGAGCTAGTTATTTATCATGGTGTGTTTCTTATCTCTTAGAAATGAATTTTCCTGTAGGATACTAACTGGATAGTATATTGAAGTCTTAATTTGGTTTTGGCAATTAAAATAGAGTATTACTTAGACAAAGGATTAGTGTAAACAAAGTTTTAATTTAGGATCATTTTAAAGCTTCGATGGATTAATAGTTGAAAGTTGTATTAGCTGTAATCAAGATAAATTTAATTATTAGTTCAATTAAGTCTTCATAGATCTATTTTGTTCATTAATATTGCTTTGGTATTTTAGGATAGAAATATATTTTTGGGTTATGTTTTCTAAAAACATTCTATTTTTGAAAGCTAAGTTTTAATGATAGGATTAGTTCAGTTTAGATTATAAATTCCCAGTTATGGATTTGAATTGCAATTTTAATTAGAAGAGTGGATTTGAACTAATATTTTTAATCACGAGTTCATGAGTTGATAAATTTGATTGAATTAGTATAAGAGTGTTTTTAATTGTTGATGATTGATGCATGAAGTTTAGAGATCACGTGGATTTCCAAAATACTTAGTGTTGTTTCTATGATGACAAAGATTTCTTTAGATTTCTTGATTCACACTTTCCATTTCTCTGTAAAAGCTAGCATTGAATTAATCCCTCTTGAGCTGTCACTATTAGTCAGATGCCATCATGATGTTATTCGGCAATGAAGACACGATCATCATCTTTGAATTCTCTTTTTCCTGTCATTGCAAATTAGGAATAGTTTTGATTAATTAGAATCTGAATACAATCATGATTCTTTTATTTTTTATTAAGTAGGATTAAGATTTCTCCTTTGAAAAATAGAAATTATTATGAGTTCTTTTTAAGAATAGAGTTCACCTGTCAAAATAGTTTTGATAGGTTAATTGTCTACTTGCTCATTTTCTTAAGGATAGAAAGATCAAAAGTAATTTACTTACTATTGTTTATTTAAAAAGGTTGAATAGATAAACTTGTTTAAAATAGGTTATGATTTTCTCTTTTAGAAATAATCCATCAATCATTTTTTGAAGTTTCTTAGTTTAAATAGTTCAAGCTCACTAATAGAATTTTCTAATTGATAAAAACAAAAAAGAGTCATATCTTAAGTAGATTGATAAAGTATTGATCCTTAGGTAGATCATCCCCTTAGTTAGACAATACTTCCATTAGATTTTTTTCCTTGGCTCATATAGTGCCACAACTCTAAGTTTACTTACCCCGTGTTGACAATTTAATTAAGGGAATTAATGCATATAGAATACCCATCATTTTTGGTTCCATTGTCGAGGAGTTGTCTTAAGGTAGGAAATAGTTAGGGAGTAGATCATTTATGAACCTTAGAATTAGTTTGGTTGCAGGGGAACTTTAGAAAGAGAGGTAAGAACCTATGCATCTGCTATAGCAAGTTCCCTGAAATCCAATGGTAGTCTTTCTTATTTGCTTTCATGAACAAAGATAGGGACCTGTTGACGGGAGAAATTGACCATCCGTCAACTGGGAGAGTGGAACCAGTACGGGGTTGTCTAAATAACCCAAGCCGTTTGGAATGGACCACCCTGACGAGTTTAACAGCTCCATTGGCCGCTCTAAGGTCTCGTATGGAAACCAAAGAGAAATGATCTGAGCTAAGAAATCTAACTAACCTAAATAAACAAACTAAACTATAACTATAAACAAGAAACTAAATAAAGGAAACTAGAAACTAATAAAACAAACTAAACTAACTACGCTATCCTAACTACAAACTACTGACTACTATATATACAAGATACTAATTATGATTATAATAACTCAAATCAACTATCTAATTATCAGTTTAATTACATTTTATTCACTAATATACATTACATACAATCTACAGATTTGAATAAAACCTGTGAAACTAATTTGCTTGCTGTCCCAAGACAGCAGAGAAAACTCTTTTTTGATTTTATGATTTATGAATAAGAAAGTAAACTAACTGAAATTAAACAATCTAATATAATTTACTGAAATTAAACGATGTAATATGAATCTATCTAAACTATCGTTTATATTAAACTACTTAATTATAAACAGTAAACATCTAACTAATTGACCTGGAAACGCTCCAAGTCCGCCCTGTGTAGGATGACTTCTTAAGCTGGTTGGAGGAAGAAATTCACACCATTTAGTCCTTAAGCTTCTCGAAAATGATCATCTATGCTGCTTCTTGAAGTATGTTACAGGACAAACAAGACATAAAAGAAATCATAACAGTTTTATGATGATAAATCTCTGCAATAAGGGAAACCTATTATGCAACAAACTTATATAACAATTCAATCTACGAAGAAGACAAATCTATCATTCATAAAATGAATCAGAAACTTTTACGTTCTTTATCTCTTTGAAAGAAACAAGATATGTATAAAAATAAGAAATTATATCATTCGAATTTGATTTAGATAGCAAAGTAATACTAAACCAGAAACAAAATGATATACAAAACTTGGAACAAAGTGTCGATATATTGAAAAGCAAAATCTATAACAACGCATCAATTCTGCTCCAGTTTGAATAAGCATTACATATCCTTGTTCTCCCAAAACTGAGGATGATTAATTATTACAAAATCATAAGTTTAAATAGGTTTCTCACAAGGTAAAACATCCTTGTGAATAATAGTAAACAGTTTTTCACAATCTGGGAATAATCCCTAAAATCCCTTAAACTAAGAAACTAAAAATGCAGGTGAAATCCTTAAGATATCCTCCAACTACTCCTCACATCTATTACCAATTCGAATTAACCTGTAATAGACACAAAAAATCAAGTTAGAAGAATATTTCATTAAGAAAACAATAAAATTTTGACTCCACAGACTCAGCTACAGAATCATCTGATTCTGTAGCTAGTCAAAAATAGCTAACAGGACCAGACCTCAATCAAATCGAATCATCTCAAAACAGGTCACTAATAATCCAATTTTGAAATTATCATCCAAATCAAATCACATTCAAAGAAATTCAATTGAAACATAGTACCCAAAATATTTTTGTTTTGAGTTACCATAGGGTATAGTCAAACTTTGACAGGTCGAAATTGGACATTGAACCAAATTCGAACAAGATATGATACAATCACAATCGAAAATCATGATCAAACACGATAGCAATCATATCAAATAAGATTTGCCACAAACTACAATTGATATGATCAAACATACCTTACAGCTGTAGCAATATTATTTCAATCAATCATAACGATAGAAAGCCTGTAAGATTCAACGCGATATTCATTCTATTTTGATCAAATAAGTGAAAACTGTTTCGATTCATATTTAAACGAAACATGTGTAATAATTTTGACCAAAATCATCATCTATTTTAATTGTTGTGTATGACACATTCAAAATCAAACAGAATTGCTAACGATAACCCGAACAGCAACCAAACAAGATTGAATTTAATACAATTATAGACGAATTCGTTGTTCTGGGTATGTCGTTTTGTTTTACAACTTCATGTGTAACTAAAAATAAAGTGTTGTTTAATTCTTCAACAGAACAGGTCTGACTTGCCTTACAAAATGACTGACAGGAAGTCTATTTATCGTTATGATTTACATCAATTATCAATATAGAACAAAACCCTGTTTTGCAACAAAATTGAAATCGTATCCAGACTGGTCAAAGTTACATGAAAGAAGCAGATAACCATGGTAGATGAATCATAACCAATTCGTATACAGATTTTGTTTCAACATGTTGCAAAACAATTTGCTTATAATAGATATAACAGAACCTTCCATCGTAACCAATTTAAATCAAACGAATCCAACAATTGATTAGTAAAATCAAAACCAAATCAGACTCATGCCATAAACAAAATTCGATTCACAAATCCAATCATATACAACAGTGCATGTTTATGTAACTGAGCAAGTGAATAATGCACACAGAGTTCACGAATGCACCATATAAATGAGCGAGGGTTATACCAGCTAGACCGTTGAGATTATGTCAATTTTGAATTGACAATGGCTGTAGCAGACTCGACATTTTTGAACAGGATCGAACCCGTAGTTCATTGTTTCTTGTCGTTAGGTTGTTCTCTTGCATTCTGACCAGTGAGCTTTGCCACTTGGTTTTCCAAATCGTGAATTTTGGATTGCAACTTTTGGACATCCAAGTAGTATCTCTCTAGCCGCAACCCACATTGACCGCAAGGTGGAGCAACATCTTGAACAGAAGGGGGTTTTGACGATTCCCCGAGGGTTTCATGGATCGGTTTGATGCCAGGAAAGTCAGGGTTATTCTGCAGGCAAGGAGGTAAGTTCTTGACGAAATCATGAGGAGGTTTTCCACACAATCCCTTGGAATAAGGATACTCTTCAGCGAGAAATCGTTCAATGTCAGAATCAGAGTCCTCGCTGACCATGATGGGCTCTGTTTTGGCGGGGGGCTTGGATTTATTCCTCTCCATGCAAGAGATCAACCTTGCATTTTTCTTTCTTCTAATATTAGCACCAACCTTCGCTCTAGTCTTTCTGGTTGTAGGCTTAGCAACTTCGGTCTGTTTAGTCACAGCCATAGACGAATTCGTAGGTGACTCGGGCTTAGGTTTAGGTAACAAAACATCAAAAGGCATAGTGGTGGGTTTGCTTTCGGTCACCATGACCTTGTCCACCTGTGGAGGGTTGGACTCTTCAAATCCATTACGGCTGAGAAAATCATGCCAAGAATCACGACGTAACCCCAATTCATGAACCAAAATCATTTTAATCAACCCCACATGGAAGAGGCTAGTGTCAGTCTGGCTACGCTTGTATCGTTTAGCCATTTTGAACAAACTTCGGTGCAGATAGTGAGGCAAACTTAGTTCAAATCCCATAAAAACCATTAATAAACACAAGTGAAACAGATAGACAAACCCGTACCTTCCTTCACAAGTAACAAATTGTTTGATAATCATTAAGAGATCATACCAACGGGTTTTCAACATCTTTGCAGGCAAACCTCTGTCGCATGAGCTGACTGTCCGAGACTGAAACAATAATTTCCATGGGACATCATCAACCTTGCAGCTCTTCGACCATTTTTGTCCCTTTACAGGCAGGCCAGTTGCCAAGCTGAGAAACTGTTCAGTGATTTCAAGCTGGACATCTCCAACTTTGGCTCGGCAGCCATCGAACGAAAAAGCAAATTGTCGAGCCACAGTGAAGATATAACCATCAAACTTCCTAATGAAGGCAAGCCACCCGTAATCTTCAAGGTCTCTATATGCACTATCAAATGTCAACAATGCTTGGCACCCGTTGGGCTCGGCCCTTACGAAAGGAGCCATGGCTTCTGTACATGATAGGGTTCGAACTGAATGAAACAATGCACAGAGTGAAAACGAGAGGGTTTGACAGCTTGAATGCTCGAAGAGACCGGAAATAACTGCATGCGTGCGAAGGTGGTGGGATTACTACCGCCACACATTGTATTAATTGCTGAGTACAGTGTTATTATAACCATAATCGTTTATACCATGCGTATCGGCCAACGAATAGGTGTGTCATCACATTAACGTGCTACTCACCCGAAACAACACCAACACCATACGTTGCATTCATTGCCAAGTGTACAGTTCAGTCTAACACCATATCCATCGTGTCAATCATTTGTTTTAAACCAAGGTTAATTTAATCAATGCCAATACATAGTTTAAAATTATTGATCGCTCCATAAAATATTAACTCATAAAACAATATGCCCAAGCATCGATCCAAAATATTTAATCAACGTGCCCTTGAACCATTACTATTTCTCAAATTTACCTTATAATCATACCAATGCATTCGTTTGCATAATGAAATGTTTGCATTCCAAAGTTTTTAGAACATTGCAATCAAGAATTTCTCATGATATCAATGAGTCAAGAACCTATAACAATAAGAATAAAATCATATGAGATCAAATCCATCATAACCTTTATAAGATCAAAATAAAACCAGTAAATCTTGATGCTCATAGACTTAGTAATCAAACAGATCCAAATGCGCAATCAAGGTAAGAGTAGGCTGAAGGACATAAGTTTGAAAAATCTTTTGCAATCATGCGATAAACCAATGGTCAGGTGTCTTTAGGAAAAATCAATAAAAGACGACTATAGTCCAAACAGTGGAAAAGGTATTTTCACACTTTCAGAGTTGTGAAAATCAAATCAAAACCAAATTGCAATTGTCACAAAAATGAAACAAATGTCTAGAAGCACAATGCGACGATGATTTGTCATTAATGAGACAAGAGGTGTAGGCAGTGTTTTTTAAGAGCAATTATAAAAAATGATTTGGCTGCCAACAATGGCGACATGCTGGGAGAAGCAGTTATCTCTGTTAAAAGAATTCAGATCAGGACATCAAAGAAAATTTAGACTTAAAACAACAACCAGATAATCGTACTACATCATCATCTACTATCTTTTCCAGCGAAGTTTCAAAAGATGCAAACTAATAACAGTCTTAAAGATCGGCAAGTTATGATTTTTATGATATAATCTTCAATACTGTTGGCATGGCCACTGCTGCYARCAGGCRTCCATAGCCTYGWYAGGGTTGCCACTTAACCCACTCGGAYGTCTTAATCCTRTCAAGAAGCTCTAGATTAGAATAAAGGACATTTTAAAAGAGGTTTCATATAATTTTTAACACAGATTTTCATGTACCCGACATTGCTTCGCTGCCAGCAGGCCTGTTCAGTACCCYGGCGAAGTTGTCTTGGCGTCATGCTTGCATTTACCCRYTGCCAGYGGACCTGTTCAGWATCCCRGYGGGTTTACAAACACTTCCCACAGCTCTTATTAATATTTCAATTTTGTTTTTCTTTTATAGATAGCTGAGCGGGGTAACGCTGAAAAATCTTGATATGTTCTCATATATTTTTTTAGACCTCATCAGAATCTTATGATACTGTCCTTATTCATCTCTAGAAATGTTTTATTTCTAAAACAACTCACCTTGACAAGGAGACATCCTTTTGAGTCATTCCTTTACGGAAAAGGGACAGCGTAAAAAGATAAAGATGATCACAACAAACTTCACTTAGAGATTGAAATTAGTAAACTTGTTTCAAACAACATTTTCCAATATCATTTTCAGAAATATAAATCACTGATGTTTGTACAATATTCAAGAAGTTATTTCAGCAAAAGAAATTTTTCTTGCAGTCTAGGTCTGAATGGCTCAGTATATAAGCATGCATATATTTCAAAACACACCAAACTGATCAATCAAATCAAAATCATAAAATGAAAAAGAAAGAAAAATAAAAACCAAAGGAAATATTTACATAATATACAAAGATAAAAATCAGGCAAAGTATCTTTTCAGGGCTTGGCCATTCACCGGGTAGGTGTCAAGCTGCCCTTCAAGACTCTGCAAGCGAAAAGAACTAGGACCCAATTTTTGAGCAATCAAAAATGGCCCAAGCCACAAATTTTGAAACTGTTCACCCTTCCCTTCGTGTGGTTTGTCCCACTTTAAGACGAGATCACCAACTTCAAAATTTCTATCAGAAGTAGAATTAGAATCAAACCAGCTTTTAATCAATTGTTGATGTTGATCCAATTTATGCTTGGCTTGGGTTCTTACTTCTTCTAACTTCATCAAAGCATTAATACGGCTTTCTAAAGGGGGACATTCTTCTTCTTGAACTTTTTGTGACAATTGGAGCGAAGGAAGAAGAATATGAGGTGGAAAAATTGCTTCTCTGCCATAAACGAGGAAAAAGGGAGAGTTACCTATAGCAGCTTTGGGTGTTACCCTGTCAGCCCACAGTGCATTAAGTAGTGCGTTGTGCTAGTTCTTGTGATTTTCAGCCACGGTTCTCTTGATTATCTTAATCAAGTTCTTGTTGGTTGATTCTGCTAAGCCATTACCCTGGGGGTAGTAACTCGTGGAATACTTAAGCTTTATTCCTTTTTCTAAGGCAAAGTCACTCATCTCAAGAGAAGAAAAGTATGAAGCGTTATCAAATACGAGACAATCAGGTATGCCAAAACGGGTAATGATATGTGAGTTAAGAAAAGAGATTACCTGACTTGTGTTAACCGTTCTTAGTGCGGCGGCTTCAGACCATCGAGTAAAGTAATCAGTGGCTGTCACAATATACTTGTGTTGTTGCGAGGACGAAGGGTTAATAGGACCAATGATATCAAGGCCCCATTGCTGGAAAGGAGAATCGATTGTGACGGGTTGAAAAGGGAAAGCTGGTTTTTGCAATCGCCCTGACGCTTTCTGACAGATGATACATTTTCGGCACAAGGCGTGGGCATATATAAAGAGTGTTGGCCAGTAGTAACCGGCTCTTAAGACTTTATGAGCAGTGGTATCGCCACCGAAGTGACCACCAGCTTCTCCTGCATGCAACTCAAGCAAGACTTTCTTTGCTTCGTCTTTTTCAAGACAACGCATCAATATGCCATCAAAATTCTGACGAAACAGTATAACGTTAATCAGATGAAAGGAGGCGGATTTTAATCTCAACGCTCTTCTTTTGGCAGGGTCAAGATGACGGGGTGTTGATCCATGTAGAAGATAATGCCTAATATCATCATACCAGGGACTTACGAGGTTTTGAGTACAACAAATCAAATTCTGATCAAGTAGTTCTAGGTGTGACGTGTCATTAACTTCTTGTTGTTCAGTTTCCGAATCAACCACCAGTTTACACAACCCTTGGCCTCTCACAATTTGAGTTGGGGTGATTTCTAAGTCAAATTCCTGCAAGGAGGTGACCCAGTTAGCTCTTTTCTCTCCTAAGTCTTTTTGCACTAACAAATTCCTAACAGCAGGGTAAGGGACAATAACCTTTGTTCTTGACTTCCAAAGATAAGATCGGAAATGCTTAACTGCCTTGAAGACAGCGTAGGCCTGCCGATCGACTGCTGGGTAGTTAAGTTCAACACCTTTAAAAACGAAGCTCATAAAAGCGATGGGTACTTCGTTGTTCTCAGCATTCTTTTGAGTTAGAACTACGGCATAGGAACGATGAGAGGCAAAAGTATATAGCGTGAAGTCTTGAGAGAAATCAGGGCTCATGAGAGACAGAGCATCAATTATGGCCTTCTTTATATCGTTAAAAGCTTGGTTTTCAGTGGGTCCCCAGTGATAATGGGTGTCCTTCTTTATTAGGTTCTGGAGAGGTCTGACCATTTCGGAGAAACTGGGGATGAATATTCTCACGAAATTGATATGGCCTAGAAAGGACTGCATAGATTTTTTGGAGCTAGGTGGGGGGAGTTTAGCGATGACTTGTGTCCTCTCGGGGTCAATAATCATTCCATCACTAGACACAATGAATCCTAGTAATTTACCCTGTTCTACTGCAAAGATGGACTTCTTGGGGTTCAAAGAAATGCTGAATTTACGACATCGTAGCAGAACAGTTCGTAGATGAGCTAGATGATCGTTTTTGTTTTTAGAGTAAACGGTCACATCATCTAGGTAGACTACCATGGAGTGATTGATAAAGCCTCGGAAAGCAATATCCATTGCTCTCTGAAAGGTAGCACCGACATTAATCAATCCAAAGGGAATTTTGCGATAAGCGTAAGTGCCCCACGGGGTACGGAAGGTAGTTTTCAACTGGCCTGGCGGAGACATTAAGACTTGATTGTATCCAGAGAAACCATCTAGTAAAGATAGCCTCTCGGAACCAGATACTTGTTGAAGTATCTGTTCCATAGGAGGGACAGGATAATTATCTTTATCAGACGCTTTGTTGAGGTTTCAAAAATCGACACAAAGCCAAATTTCCTCTTTTTTCTTCCGCACTGGGACGAGATTGGATACCCATTGAGTATGTCTAACAGGAAAAATTATTTTAGCACTAAGGAGTTTATTCAGTTCTTTTTGTACGGTCGGTTCTAACTTTGGATGCATTTTCCTCAATTTCTGCTGAAAAGGTAAGGTTTGGGGCTTCATCGGGATGATATGCTGTATAATATTAGGATCGAACATTTTAAGATCGTCATAAGTCCAAGAAAAAACATCCTTGAATTCTTTAAATAATTTGACGAAAACAACTTTTTCTTGTTTACTACATCCCAAGCCTAAATTGATACATTGAGGATTTTCACTAGTTCCTAAATTAACCTTTTCGTAAGACAATGAGGAGCTATTTGTTTTGCAATTGACTGTATTTTTGAATTTATCTTCAAAATCATAAAACTTTTCTAATCTCGCAACAGATTTGGGTAAGGAATTTACCATGTCTGATAGAGTTTCAGAAGATTTCGGATTAGGTATTACCGTAAAATCATGCAAATTGTCATCATGCGTTTGTTCATCTATCACGGCATCTTGGAAGGTTTCTTCCATGTGAAGAAAGCTAATGATCTGCTGATCATCATCAAATACTCTCCAGTTCGTGATATTATCCGGAACAGATGGTCGGAACAAAAGCTCCACGGAGAATGCATTTGGAGATAAGCCTTCTGCAGGAAGAAGTTTAGAGACAACATTAGCGAGTAGATCTGCTTCAGTATTATTTGATCTAGGAATGGAATTTATATTAAAAGCAGAAAATTTATTTATTAAACTCCATACCTTAGACTGATAACATTTGAGATGCGGGGTAAGACAATGTATAGAATTTCTCACCTGTCTAACTACTATCTCAGAGTCGCCGAATACGATTATATTTTGAATGTGCATGTCTAAGGCTTTTCTGAGACCTTGTAACAAAGCCTCATATTCTGCAATGTTGTTAGTACATTCAAATTCTAGCCTACAAGCAAATAATGTTTTATTACCTGCCGGATCAATAATGATGCAGCCAGCTCCAGCTCCTTCTTTTAACTTGGAACCGTCAAAATACAAAGACCAAATTTGATTTCTATCGGGCTCATTAGGTTGTTGGATAGAAGCTATTGGTTGCGTGCATGCTAAGATCTCGGACTGTTGTTCTAGATTGTTGATAGGTGAAATTTCAGCCGTGAAATTTCCGAAGTAGGTGTCCATCCCTTGGACTTCAGATGAATCGGCCGGAGATGTATATGGTTCATTGGGGTCATTCAAGTCTGTTACCGTGAACTTAAGGTAATGCTCACGATGCACCTTGATTCTGTTGGGCTTACCATTTTTTGGAAGCCATAAATGAGACCAGTCCGTTGCGAAGTAACCGTGTAGTTGCTCCGACCAGTCCCTGCTCAAAAACATACCATACACTTCTGGAATATCCACCAAAATTATATCAATAACTTGATGAACCTTAGGATTAGACGATAATATAATCAATACATTTTTTAACTCGCCCATAACTTTAACATCTGTTCTATCAAGATGTATGATTTTCAAAGAAGATGGTTCTACTTCAGCATTAATCTTCTGACAGACTGACCAGGGCATCACGTTTGACGATGCTCCTGAGTCAACCATACAATTATGCACATTTCTGTTGGAGATTTCGAAAGTTAAAAGAAAAGGAGGAACATTCTTGCGAGTACTTAGGGTTGTAGCTTGAGGTTTCTTACTCGCATTCTCTACAATTACTTTATCATAATTATTTACACTATTTACGTTATTATTTACATTATTTACATTTGGCACAAGAAGGCTTCCTTCGTCTTGAGGATCAGGATTGTTTTTAGTGGAAGTCTTCTGTGGAACTTTTCTTTGCACAACCTTATTACCGTTTGAATTACCATTCTTGCCATTGTCTGAAATATTTTGCAACATCTTCTGTAACAAAAATGGAAATTTCAACAACTCTTAAATAGAAATGTTAGCCCGTAATTTCTTAATATCTTCAACAACATCATAATCTATTTTAGGGCTATCATTACTTGGTCTAGTTTCTACTAATTTAGATGGCTTTGGAGGTAAAGTTGTAGTGTTCACAGCAGGAGGTCTGTTTGCGGTCTTACTCCTAGTATTGTAAGGGTGCACAGTCTCAAAGTTAGCTTGGAAGATACTATTTGAGAGGTGACCAAAGATATTTGGAGAAGACTCTTCTTCTTGAGTTGTTTCCTTCTTGACTTCCTCTTGAGGGATTTCAGGAGGCGTCAAGTCATCTTGGGCTCCTAGGATTGTCTGTAATGCGCATTGCAAACTTTCTAGGTTCAAGCCTTCAGGGTTTGGATTAGGCCGGTTTTGCGGAAAAGGCTTTCGGAAAGGAGGTTTGTAGGGTCCTTTTCTCGAAGAGGCTTTTTCGGTCGACCTTCTTAAATCTACGACTTGATTAGATAACTTTTGTACAACTTTGGTTAAATTTTCCAAATCAGAGTTTTCAGGTTGTGTCTTGTTTTGTGTAGGTATGGGAAGAATTTCAATCTTTTTCTTGGAAGAAGAAACAGTCTCAGTTTCATTGCTAGAAGAATCCTTAAGACTAAGAATGTCTTTTTCAATTTGAGTAGCTTCTTCAAAGGCTTCTAACAACGTGGCCTTTTTGGATCTTTTCACCCAAATAGCTATACTTTGATGTAAAGCTTTAGTGTAGTAAG